>VVHJ01052638.1:0-12381 GCA_015107715.1 Tylochromis polylepis
AAATATTCAACAAATCCCTTTGTATCCTGAAACAAACAAAAGAAAGCATTCCTATGGTAAAAGAAACCCCTCCTCTTGGTTTAACCTGCTGATGTCAGACATGACATCATCAGTACTTGGGCCTTTCCCCACACCTGACCTACATGAAGACTGAAAACAAAGAAACAATGTAAATATACACAAATGAGTTAATTCTGCAACATAATAAAATATAAAACAACATCTAACTGAGTATTTCCTTTAATTTGCTGAATGTTTATTTTGCTGGCAACATGATGCTTACATAAACGAACCCGGGATAGTAAGTGCAGCAATGTTACTTTGACAATAGCAAATAAATATATATAGAGAGGATAATGTGCAAAAAATCAATCCTCCTGGGACAAGTGGAGGGTATTACAACTACTCATCCACTTTGTCACAGTCATTCTCTTGGCTCAGTTGCAGGCCTGTGCAGAGCACTAGCCCAAAAAACTGCGTCTGTGCACATAGTTGATCGTGCCATCCTAAAATGCAGGTTCAAACTTTATTGCCCAAAGAAGCCAAATTATGTGAAAGTGTCAAACTGTTCTGTGCTGAGACACATCAAAGTTTGAAATTCTTTTTGGAAAACATGGACATCACATCAAAAAGGAGAGAGACCATCTGGCTTGTTATCAGTGCTCAGTTCATTAAAAATGAAAAAAGAAATTTAATTTTCTTTGTCTTGTTGAGAGGTTTTCTAATGAATCTGAGGCCTTGATACAAAGTAATCAAGGCAAGTTTGACTGAAAAGAGAAAATCACCAGATTCCCTAAACACCACAGACTGATGACCGTTGTGTATATACAAGTGTGTATATATCAAGTTAAAATAAACTAAGACTATGCTAATTAAAACAATATGTTAATTACTTGAAACTTTACTCTGATTTAATGCATAATGAAAAGTTGTTTGATTTGATGATTAGATTTTGAGCTGGATGTTCACATGTGAAACCAGTCACAGACAAACTCGCTGTTTATCTGATGATTTCTGCGACTCCCTTGTTTTTCAGTTAATGCAATCAGTTCAAAGCTGTCATGTTGGCGGCTCGTTTAGTGGGCTATAAGCCATTTTCATTAGACAGCATGAAGTACTGTGACACTGCTTAATGTCTTGTATTAGCTCCCTCAGTGTACAGAGGTGGGCTTATCTCTTTTAATGGGCTCACACTTCATACTGCTGCCGTAATGTTTAAGGTATGCTGTCATGCTGATTGCTGACCATATTATGTTGAACACTGGTGAGTGAGAGCCAAAAAGGAAAGAATGGTCATAACAAAAGCCCCTGAAGTGCCCACTGACATGATATTTTTGCCATGGAAATTAACAGATGTTTGGCCTGAAGTCAAATTCCAGAACAAAGTCCAAACACAGAGCTCAAATTAACTCCACTGGCCAAATGATGTTGGGCACACTTTATTTGCATGTAAATAGAAACATGTTATAGGCTCCAGCTGCGCCCCCGCCCCCCCAAACCCTGAAAAGGGTAAGTGGAAGAGAATGGATGGATGGATAGAAACATGTTAGTTTATGTTTATGTGCTATATTAGCCACTGGATTCTGAGTTTTATTTATTTGACCTTCTTATTAGCTGTTTATGAGCAGAGTGACCAAGAGGAGACACTCATGCACTTCTGCAAATGACAGTGACACTGAAAGAGAGAGTGACAAAGAGACATTAACTGGCATTTGTTGTATGCAATGAGCATGACAATAGCATTGCTAAAGTTAGCAACAGTCACATCTGAGACCACTGCAGTCAAAAGCCAAGATAAAAGCTGCTGGAGGCTAACCAGCAATGCCACACTTTGGGCTATGAGCCATCACGGTCTTAACAGACTTAAAACAAAATTAGAAGATGTCAGACACTGACTAAAAAATACTGAAAAACCTTGGGAACCTCTGGGGAAGCTTGGCCTCGAGGAAAAGCTGGAGGATGAGGTGCTTTGGTGGTGTGGCACAATTTCTAATTTTTAAAAAAAGTGGCAGTAAATAAATAAATGCACTTAAAATGACAAATATAAATAAGCAACATTCATAAATACAAAACATGTACAAAAATAATATTACATACATTTAATGAAACACTAAAAGTGATATTAACCATTTAACCATGACATTAAATGACAATTTAAACTCCAAACACTAGCCTTGTATTTACCTGCATATCAGGCCCACTGGCAGAGACCTGCACCCATAAATGTTTTGCACTATGGGAGTTGACTTGCTCCTAGCTATATTTATCTCCACCCTCACCATAAAAGGCTGCGAGTGCTGCTTGGACTCTCTGACTAAGGCCAACATTATTTTTGTTGTGTAGACCGCAGCTGTGTGCGTGCCTACCTGCGGGTTTGCTTGGGATATCAAACTTAGAGTGTGTGGAGCTGGACCATCTTTTCATTTAAAGCTTAAAGTTGAGAGAGTTTGTCCAGAGTAAGTGGCTACTTCGGGGGTAAGATATGATATGCAAGGTTGTAGTTGTTGCATATGTCTGTGTAAGCATGCTGAAAAAGTGCCTGATTGCCTGAAACTGTATATCACGTCTTGGTAGCTGATATTGCAGGTTTGATTTGAAAGGTTTTATGATGGTTCTCTTAAATTGTCTTTGTTGATCAAGAAACTATTGTGTAGTTTTTGGCCATCATACCTTTAGTAGACTAGTACAGTCTAATTTTTTCCACTATGAGAATTAATTTAGTTATTTATGTTCAGTCAAAAAGCTTGCTGTGAACCTACCCTGTATTGACAGTGAATCCACATGCTCTTGACCACTAACTAACCTGACAGACAAGCAGATAGACAGGAAGAAACTCGGAAACTCGGGGCTCGTGCGAGAAGCGGCCTGCAGCATGTCTGGATCTATACCGTTCTACCAGAAGCACCATCTCCACTATGACCGTGGCTACCGTAGCAAGGAGACTCAGTCTAAAGTGAGTCAGTACCAGTCCAGCAGCAGATACAGTGCTAGCGGCAGCACCTCTGCCGCCACCAGGAGCAGGGGGTAAGGAGAAGGAAGGGGAGGTGGATCAACTTCATCAATCCTTTTCTTTATGACAGGAAAGTCCTACTACCTCCCTAACACCTACCCCACCCCAAGTGATCAAGTTCACCTCCATCACCCTTGTGAGATTACCTCTCTGACACAACTTTGGGATCGTCTTTCCTTGACACCAAGTAACCATCTTACTCCTCCTCAAGTTTTCTTTTGCCCCTCAAACACACCTGAGGACTGAAAACAGCTTTGAGTCCTGCATGAAGCTCTTTGCATGTAGCCTGACAGATGTCCTATGTGTTTTCATGCATGTTGACTAAGTCTTACCTTTAATACAGTAATGGGTCTAAAAGGGCTACAGGAAGTTCTGTCTCTTTTAGAGGAATGGCAGTCATTAGATAAGGTGTAACGTTATGTTATATTAGAGCTATATGCTATATAAATTGACTGAAATAGCATCTTGACCTGTGTATCATACTAGGATGAAAATAAGAAGAGAGAGTTTATCAGTCTTGTCCATTTGAAAACTCATCCCCTGTGCCGTGAATCTTTAAAACTCGATCACATTCATATTAATTAGTGATTGTGGGAAACTTGGTAGCTTCTCCCTATTTTTAAGAGACATAAGGATAGCTGTTCATGAGCTGCTGATTTGTCACCAGTTCACATTTCCTGACATTTACAGATTGGAGTATATTGAGCTTTTCTATCCAGGGAATACCAAAACCCCCACAGTGAGCCTATCCGTTAGGGTGTCTGGCAAAGCCTTAAATACTCTGGCCTGGAGAGTGTGAACACGTCAGAGGGCTTAGATTTTACTATCTCATCTTTCCCTTTGGGCAGCTCACCAGACCCCAGATCAGTGCTGAGGAGAGATGAGAATTATGATGTGAGAATCGGGGTGATTATGATATTGCTTTTATGGCAAAGATAGGACTGCATTTATGTGGTTATAGGAGTTTCATGTAATATGGGATAATCTTCATATCACACCCTCTCAAATTCTATGAGATTTTCCAATAACAATCTTGGAAATGGTCAGAGGTAAAGGGACACTGACTCAGATAGACATTGGAAAAATGAGGGCAGCAAGAATAGGAACATAGCAAGCATGTTTCCCTTCTTGCTATGTAATACTGTGAATTCTCAGAAGCTACTCAAAGCTGGAGATAGTGTTGACATACAATCTGTGGCTGGCAATGGACAGATTTCCTTTATAGCCTTACCTACACCAGGATGCTTCACCCTATGAGCCACATTCATTTACTGAAAGACACTGATGAAGCATTTAGTCAGTAATAAATCGATCTAGTATGAAACTTATAGGTTATACGACCCAGGTGGGACTTGAACCCACAATCCCCAGCTCCGGAGGCTGATGCCTTATCCATTAGGCCACTGGGCCACTGGCTGTACACAAGCTCTACCAGATCTAAAGATGGAGTGCTCGCCCTGTCCTGACTCTTTCTTAGAGAAACATGAAATGTAGTATGAAAATCAGTAGTACAGTTGGGTTTGACATTTTGGTATGTACTGAGATACCATCATAGATGAAGGACACTCATCTGTTAATGACCGAATAATAGTTTCTTTTAGTGGTCGTTAGCAGTGTCAGTATTGTCTTTCACATCATATGGTTGTTATAGATGTTGAAAACTTAATAACTGAGGTGTGCAAAGCTGTAAAAAATAATTACAACTAAACCATCTCCACTACTTTCCAACTGAATTTTAATCTACATCTCATCCACCCCTAGCCTTGGCTTTGTCCCCACATTTTTCTGTCATGTTGTTAGTTGCACTATCAGGCTGTGTGCCAGGCTGATGGTATTTTGTGTCTCAGACTTAACGTGTCTTCACACTCTGGCCTGGAGGAGAGCAGACTAAGCCCCTTACCCAAGAGAGCCAAGCCAACTTACTTGGCTGTGGATAAAGACAACCAAATCATCGGCTATGTAGTACCTATCTTCAGGGGCAGGTAATAACTATCCCACTATGTAGAACTGGAAATCCAAGATTGCTTTGCAACAGCCTAAGGTTTTAACAACATGCCTTGCTTTCACGTCCATCCCTGGCTCTGCTTTGCTGCCTCCTAGTCAAGAGTTTGCTACAGGACTTTCAGATACAGAGGAAGCAAGAGTGAGAGACACTGCTGCATACATGGCCCGCAGGGATTTGTTCACCAGTGGTCTGGAGATGGAGAGGTCAGAGCTCATCTCCAGGAAGGAGGCCATGCGCGAGTCGGCTGAGCGCATCACTCTGAATAAAAGGGTCAGTTCTCACTGTTTTGAGATCACACAGGGCAGTCGTGCTGTTCTTTAAAGTTTTAAAGCAAGTATGGAGAACTGCTTAGAATTTTACATCATAGAAATGGGTCTTAGGTTTGGTCTGTTTGGTCTGTTACAGGCACATATCATAGTCCCTCACAGGCTCTTTGAGAGTATGATGAGTCAAGAAATGCCTGTGTGGCATTATAATGGCACATACAGCCTCTATTTTTTGCAACAGCCCAGATAAATGTTTCTTTAGCCTGGATTATACTTTCCGCGAGTCTGCTAAGGCCCACTCTGGTCAGAGTGAGGCAAATTTTCATCATCAGATGGTGAGCGCAAGGGTCTATGTGGACGTCTGCATACCTGCCTGTTTTTTGTGACTATGTTGACATCTTTGGAGAATTTACATTACAGTGCACCAAGAAGCTGTCCAAGTATAAGCCAGGCTTTAGTTTTGACATCACAAATGAGCATTATATATTTGTGATATTACGGTAAACTTTAGGACATCCCAAATTTGCTTTTGTACTTTTGTAATCACAGTACACCCATCTCAGTCACTGACTGTGTCCACACTTTCACATAAAGTTACTACTTAGTATACAAAAATATTACATTATATATATATATATATATATCCATTAGTGAGTGCTTAATAGTACAAGAGGTGCGTACTACTTCAGAGATGGGATGACACAGAAGATTTGCTTGAAAACTTGCGAAACAACCTGTAAGTCGACTAAGTACAACTACTTAGATAAGCCTCATGATATAGGAATTCATGGTTGATAATAATAATAATTAATTATATTAATTAATAGTTTTTTTAATTAAAGAATCAGCTGGGAAGTATATTAATGAATAACTAGGTAATTCTAATTAGATAATTATAAGTTAATATTACTTAGTATCATGTTTCACTTTACTTAAGGGGACAAAAAAATGGTAGTTAATGGTTAAATAATGGTTAAGTAATGAGTAACTACTGAATAACTGCTAATTATGATGTTCTTCTCTTCACTTTGCTTGGCAGGACAGAGGAAACATTGGGTAGTGGTGAAGTAATCCTTAAACTACTGAGTAACTATTAAGTATAACATTTCCATTGTATTAAATTCCATTTTACTGACATAACGTGTTAAAAAACATTTAGGCTGATAGTTATAAGGTTTTCTAAAGAACCTTAGAAACTGAGGCCTGAAGTCAACATAGTTGAAGTATGCTTAATCCAAATGAATCATCTGCACCAAATGCTGGTAATCTCAGTATTTGGTGCAGGATGGAGAAAGTGTCTAATTAGAGCAATTGATTTGCTCCTCACTTGTTCTTCAGTAACTAAACAAACATGTGTATCTCTTATTATAAAGGTGTGCAATATAAGCACTGCAAGAGTGCTTATATTGATTCTTACTTGTGGCATTATAGTAGATCATCCTCTATTATAATATCAGAATAAATCCATATTCTAAAGCCAATATCAGGCCACACAACACAACAGTATTTATTTATTGTAGCAAAACTGACCATGGTTGATTGCATCAGTGCTTAGGAATGTAAAGTGTCTGTGGCTAAGTCGTTGTTATTACTACCCCTTACACAAGAAAGTTATTTATGTGCTTGGATGATTATGTGAATTGGTACCCAGCCATTCAATGAGCATCATGAAAAACCACACTTACCCCCCTCACTGCATTTATATGCCTCCACTGCCACACAGCCTTACTACTGGGTGAGAAATTCTTCAGGAGATTACGTTTCTTCAGACACAGGGAAGCAGTGTCTCAGTGGTCGTATTATGTGCTGAGATACTGGATAGTGAACAAATAGACAAGACCTCAACACCCCATCTATTCACAGGACTAATGAAGAACACATCATAGTTATAATGTGTGAAGATAAGAGTTAAAGTAGATGGGTTGGTTTTATTTAAATGTATCTACAAGAAAATGGAAAATGTGGAGCAGTTTGTGGTTGGTAAAAGGTAAAAACTGTCCTGAGTGATTTGCGCTATCTTTAGATCCATGAACACGAGGAACACTTCAAGCGTATGAACGAAGACAGCCTGATGCACGCCCCAGAGTTTGTGATTAAACCTCGCTCCCACACTGTGTGGGAGAAACAGTGTGTGCGGCTGCACTGCACTGTCAGTGGGTGGCCCGACCCACGGGTCGTCTGGTAGGTCAACAACAACATAACCTCATATCTTTCCTCTCTGTTCTTACAAAAAATCCTCTTTATTCGCTTCCATCTAGTTTTAATGTTTCCTCTCTTGATTTTGTTTTATTCTTTTCAAACTTTTGCTTTTTTTCTCGGTCTGTCTTTCAAGGTACAAAAACAATGTGGCGCTTGACCCGCTTGCCAACCCTGGCAAGTACAAAATTGAGAGCAGATACAGCGTGCACTCACTGGAGATTAACAAGTAGGTATAGTTTCTCCCATCAACAGTACTTGAACATACATTTTATGCCATAAATTAATGTCAAAAACATGTCATCACCTTAATGATTTTCCAGTGAGCCCTGTGAAAGAAGTCAGGGTATTTTCATGCAACTTGTGAATCCCAAAAGTCCTATACTACAGCTCTGTATATTAAGTTTAACTTAAATAACAAGAACATCATGGAAGTTAAGATGTTAGATGTTAAGATAAAATATATCAATCAAAGAACTTATTATGATTACATATGGATAATAAAGTTTATTTAATATCTTCATTGTTTCCAGTGACTGACACAAAATTGGGTTGAAATAAAGAAGTTTGTTGGGGGCAAAATATGAGAAAGCGTCAACTCTGATAGGCTGACACTGATCCTTAGGCCTCAGTTTGTCATTAATGTAATGCAGTTTATGTATTTAAACCCAAACTGCTTTATGGACATGTAATATTTTCTTTGAAACTTGGGATCCATTAAACTGAGTGTTATTTTTAAAGTAAGCATCTTTCCCTGTGTTTAGCCTTCAGCCATAAATGGACCTATGGTGAATGACTTCATCTGAGGCCTGGGAGCCAGATAACTGAGAAATCCTTTTCCTGCTGCCCTTGATAACAAAGAGGTGGTCCAAAGATAGATAGTCTAAGATGTAGAAGTATTATGTAGAAGATAGTCTACATAATTTCCCAGCCCTTTTCATCAGATGCACCCCTTCTCTGAGCTAAACTAAACTTAAACTTCATGTTTGATCACTTGTAGCGCACCATTTCACTAGCATTAAGATTACATGCAGCTTAAAATATAAATTCATCCACTACTACAAACCACTACTCAGTTTAACGGACATCCGTTACATTTAGTGGACAATGTCAAATGTTTATCTAATAATATCACCTGTTTAATAATGCTTTTAGTTGTTCCACCATTTGGCATAAGCTAAAAATGCTGCTAATGCTAGCAAGTTTAGTTAGCAAGCTGTACTCTTAAACTTTATGGGCCTAGAACACATACACAAATACCTGCTAATTAGCGTAGGCTAATAAAATACTAGAAACTTCACTCACCAAATCACCAAAACTGGAGTACAGCCTATATCACTTAGCAAGCCATGCTGTTTATCAGATAATTCAATTAAAAAGGCAGACCCACCAGAAACACGTTGGAGAGGTCCCTTTCACTGATTCCAGTTAGTGGAGATGAGGCCTATCAGACAGCTATCAGCTACAGCTGTGTTTTCGCTGTAATTTTATACATCTATCTCTTACAATTTAATCCCAAAGAAGCATTTCTTTATCACATAGAAATCCTTAGATGTATTGCTGAAATTGCACTTCTTTTTCTTAAATTAAAACATCTCAGGGATTAAATGTGTCATAAAACTGCTTTACTTTATTTATTATTTTTTAAACTACTGCTTATCCATCAAATTAGTTAACCGTTCTTGTTAGTCCTTGCCATCTTAGTGGAACATGTTAGCACATCACACATCAGATCATTTCATGTACAGAAAGCCACAACACCTAATGCATATGACATCACCAGCGGTGTCTATTTTTTGCCAGAGTATTTCTGGCCTGGAGTGATGGAACGCTTTACAGTTGGGCTCACATAGTTGGTATTATTTACATGGCCCAGAGGAATTAGGTTGAGCTGGGGGGAGGGGCACCTTACACATGAATCCTTAACACAGCATGTGCATATCACGGACATTGATCAGCTGATGCTCTTCTCTTTCAGATGTGATTTTGATGATACAGCTCAGTATCGTGTCTCTGCCATGAACTCCCAGGGAGAGCTGTCTGCATTTGCCTCTGTTGTTGTCAAGAGTAGGTTTGACCAAATTCCACAGCTAATGCCAATATGTTCATGACAAAAGCATATAAAAAAAAACTCTAGAGTAATTATATTTTCCTAATCAGCTGTTTAAAGTTAGTGTGACAAATTTGACAACTTAAATTTGCATGTGTGTGAAATAATAATGCAAATTCTGTCCATCAGTGTGATAAAGTCATACAACTATCTGTAAATGTTGTATATATTAAAAGTGCCTCCTGCTGTTCTCCATAGGGTTCAAAGGTGAAATTGAGGAGTTCCTGCCAGCACCCAGGCGTAAGTTGGAATTTACTGCCAGTTTTTAATTCATGAATTAACTTTTTTCAGGCCAGTGGAAAGTAAAATATGTCAATAAAAGTTATAAACAGTAACTTGCTATATTAGCAAATAAGCAGATTCAGAGCAACATATACATTCTTTTATAAAGGTCCTTTGTGTTGGAGCTGTGTTTTGGTCCCCACCAACTTTTGGAAAAACTGATGCAACAGTTGCACTACAGAAAACAGTGGGTGGAGATCTTGGCACGGCCAAAATGATTGCGACCATGTGCAATGAACTTGGGCTCTTGTTGCTTTTGAAATGGTGGTTTTGAACATGACAACCAGGCCTGCGAACACTCGCAGTCAGTTGTCTTTAAAGCAACTTTGGTGCATCCAAACGGCAATAAAATGAAATCTTTCTGCTATTAGTCTGCAATCAAGTATCAAGCTGGCATTTATTTGCAGTTTGCTTGTGATAAAACAGCAATTAACTGATAAATCAGTGAAAATCACAGCTCAGTTACCATTTTTCAATTCAGCTTTATTTACATACTGCCAAATCACAACAGCAGTCGATTCAGTGCTCTTTATATCGTAAGGTCAAGCAAGACCCTACAATAATACAGAAATACAGAAAATCCCAACCATCAGAAAACACCACTCTATAGGCAAGAATTTGGTGACAGTGGGAGGGAAAAACTCCCTTTCAACAGGAAGAAACCTCCAGCAAAACCAGGCTCAAGGAGCCATCTGCCGCAGCCAGTTAGGGTTGAGGGTGGGGAGACAGGACGAAAGACACAGTGTGGAAGAAAAGCTCTTTGAAATATGTATATCTATTGCCTTCTACTTACACAATAATTCACATCAGCTATTTACATTCAGAGCCCAGCTAGAACTTCAAAGATTTAAAAGAGAAATTCAGAAATTCCTGATAGTGATGTAGTAGCTGTGGGGTGGTGATTTAAATGCAAAATCACACAGACACTCGGCAACTTTACTTATAAATACTTACTTATACAAGAATATAGCCAGAATTCAACCAGCTGGCAATCAGCTGAGCTGACTGACGCAGACAAAGAATGACTGAGACTGACTGCAACATGCTGGCAAACTGTATGTGTTCATAAATTTGTTATTCTGCAAACTTCCACCAATCAGTTTAAGAGTGATTGCAGTCAGTCAGACTGCAATTAATTGGAGACAGGTTGCCTTCCAGCATGCAACCAGTTCAATTGCTACTGAAAGTAGCCACCCACTGCTTGAGGCTATGGCACACTCAGCTTCTGGGTGGCCACTTGGCCACTACAACTACTCGGAATCAGTCTCCGACTTTAAAAGAAAATCAAAGCAATCACTGGGAAACCGACGATTTCTTCCTTCTGATTGCCAAATTTTTCTATGGTGTGTAACTGGGCATGTACTACACAGCTTCTTGCTAATAAAACAGATGCCTTCAACGTGATTAATGGAACACTGTTCTGTGAGTCCAGATAGACTGAAAAGCACCACACAGTAAACAGCTGTGTTATAAATCTAACTAACCCTAGTGGGGACCAGGGTGGTGGGATGTTAGGAGAACAGACTTTAAGTTTAAGAACAATGGGTGCTATTGCATTAACATTTTTTTGTTGTTGCTTTTTTGACAATGCAGGGGCCATTACTGAAGGTAACAGGGTGTCAGGAATCTGGTCTGAAAACGATTTTCTCCAAGCATGGCCATTTTTGTCTGTATAGCAAAATCCATAATAACGTTCATAATAGTCTAATTAAACTGCAGAGTAGTAAGTGTGGAAAAATGTACTAATTTTTCAAGATTTCTGACCGTCACCATAGTAGTGTTTAATGCATGAAAACATGAAGTATTTCAGCAGTTGTTTTTGTGAGAGCTGCAGTGAAGTTTTAGAGTCACCTTTTGGGTCTGTATTTCTGTTTTTGTCGTTTATTCTTTTACATCTTATATATGCTCACTTTCCCATCTTTTTCCATCTGGGTGCAAAACTTTGATAGTTGATGTGTGCAACACCTTGTAGTTCCACTTAATTCGATCTCAGTAGTCTGAATTTGTGAGATTCTTTATATAAACACACTGCTCAAAAAAATAAAGGGAACACAAAAATAAGACATCCCAGATCTGAATGAATGAAATATTCTTATTAAATACTTTGTTCTTTACATAGTTGAATGTGCTGACAACAAAATCACACAAAAATTATCAATGGAAATCAAATGTAGCAACCCATGGAGGTCTGGATTTGGAGTCACACTCAAAATTAAAGTGGAAAAACACACTACAGGCTGATCCAACTTTGATGCAATATCCTTAAAACAAGTCAAAATGAGGCTCAGTAGTGTGTGTGGCCTCCATGTGCCTGTATGGCCTCCCTACAACGCCTGGGCATGCTCCTGATGAGGTGGCGGATGGTCTCCTGAGGGATCTCCTCCCAGACCTTGACTAAAGCATCCGCCAACTCCTGGACAGTCTGTGGTGCAACGTGGCGTTGGTGGATGGAGCGAGACATGATGTCCCAGATGTGCTCAGTTGGATTCAGGTCTGGGGAACGGGCGGGCCA
>VVHJ01052639.1:0-13049 GCA_015107715.1 Tylochromis polylepis
TATGTGTTCACAGACCTCTCTGCATTGAATCATATCTGTTATTAATCTCTGTCTCTCTTCCACAGCATGTCTTTATCCTGTTTCCTTCTCTCACCCCAACCGGTCGCAGCAGATGGCCGCCCCTCCCTGAGCCTGGTTCTGCCGGAGGTTTCTTCCTGTTAAAAGGGAGTTTTTCCTTCCCACTGTCGCCAAAGTGCTTGCTCATAGGGGGTCATATGATTGTTGGGTTTTCTCTGTATCTATTATTGTACGATCTACTGTACAAATATTAAGCGCCTCGAGGCGACTATTGTTGTGATTTGGCGCTATATAAATAAAATTGAATTGAATTAAATAAGTAATAAGTTCATTTAGACTTTAATAACAGTTTGGATGTTTAAGGAGTTGCCTTGAGTTTCTTACTTATTTATAATGACATCAAAATTCATTGGGGTTTAACTTCTCCATGAAGGAGTCAGTCCCAAAGGCTTAAGCCTCGATTATATTTTCCGCATCCACCAGTCTGCTAAGATCTACTTGGATGTAAATAACAAAAATTACGTCATCTTAGTTATTTAATAACAACAGCATCAAAGTAAATATCAGTTTTGTTAGTACTGGCTCTAAATAGAGCCGTTTCTTATTAAGGTTAATGACTCTATTGTTGTGCTCATAATATTTCTGTTGTTTCTACAGATCCCCCATCTGGACTGAGCACTGCGTGTTGTCAAGGTTCATTCAAAAAATGAATAAAATTGCATTTAAATAAATAATTTTAGTGTTGAGGCTGAAAAGGAAATGGCTCTTTTGAATGGATTTTCTTACCCAACAAAGAAAACGTTTTATTTACCTCACTGGATTCTTATGCTTGTTGCAGTATCAGGCATGTCTTAGGTGTGATGATGCACACGATAAACATATGATTGTTTCCTTCTGAAAGGTCTTTTCCCAAAGTGCACATAGTTTGTGCTGTCTTTGTAAAAAATATCTACTGAAATGTTAACTGCATTACTGACTAGCTTCCAGTGATAGTAAGTCAAAGATGCTTCTTGTTGTCTTTTTTCCCCTCTTTGTTGTCCTACCTCTACAAACTATGCTGTATTAATCCTGCGGTTTAACCTGGCCTGTTAGACTGTACCAGACTGAGGTTCTTGAAGTCACGTGGAACGTACTTTTTGAAAAGTGCCTACCTTTCCTCAGTTTTGAAAAACCTCTGGCATGTCAGGTTAATGTTTTACAAAAAACTGTGTCAAATAGACTTAAAGAAAAAAACAGTAAGATTATTGTCTCTCATAATCTTTATATTATGAAGGGAGAATATATCGGACAAAATTGGTGTCGGCCATGTTTATATGAGAGAGCTTTTTCTGAATGTTTGGAAGACCTGTAGTTTGTTAAAAATGACTTTTTTTTTCTTTTTGTTCAAAAATGATGTTTGCTGTGTGTCGGTATATTAGAAATGTATCGAACTGTAATACTGTACACTGACTAATGTCATTGCATTGACAAGGAGCATATCTAATAATACTGTTCAGATAGGGACCATTATTAAAAGTGAATATTATCTTCAGTAAGACTTGCAACTAGCGACTGAGACAACAACTCGCAGCCATAGAGGCCTGGATCAATTATACATACACTTCTATTCAGCTTGAAGTATTTTTAAAATCACAGAAGTCAGCTGTTGCTACACACACACACACACACACACACAGTTGTTGTGGGGGTTTAATTCATGATGTGGCACACATGAGTAGAACCTTTTCTCTCTCTCATCTGCCAGCCTGCAGCTTTGCTTCACCACTTGACGTCTCCTGTTAATTTCCGAATGCTACTTAACATGCTAACATTTTAGGCTTTATCACCTTTAGTGGTGCAACATTTGGCTAACGTTCTGCTAGTTCAACTAACAAGGTGCCAACCAACTGCCGGCTTAAAACTCATTGTATTAGTAATACAACTATACAAATAATTTTAACAATTTTAAATCAGTAATGCTCACGAGTATAAACATGAAACATTCGCCAGGAAATTATACACTTTGTATTTATTGCATCTTCTGACATAAAAAAAAATACTAATTAGCATACGAGTTTTAATTTGTATCATTCTTTCTACATCGTTGCTGCAACTCATTGCTTAAAAATGCACTGTCCAATTTGTTTCCTTTTTTGGTGGGAAACAAAAAACACAGACAGTTCAGAGGTGTCGAAATCTCATAAAAGCTCACATATCAAACACGACACACTTGGTGTCATACTGGTATGATAATAAGACCAGTCATTACACTACATTTTCATATGCTTCCTAAATCGACCTATCAACTGACCGCATCATAAAATTTGTACAATTGCATGTAGAAGTGTAATTAAGACTTTTTTTAAACTGTAATAGAGGTTGGTTGTGTGCTTGTGCACACGTTCATTTTCCTCTAACTTCTTAATGGAAATACAAAGATGATACTTTGTGGTAAGCTTACGTCTACAGTCATTATAGACGCCATCCTGTGGTGTTTGAAACGGCCTCGTATCTTCACGTTCCTGTGCTGCAGTCTTCAGTTGTGTGAAATTTAGTTTCTGTTTTAATAACTTTACACAGTGTTAGCCAGGTGATTTCTGTCATTATTTACATCATGGAAAAAAAACAATGTAACTTTGTTTTTATGGTGTGACAAAATTAATAAAAATCCAAGGTTTCAAACACCACCTATAATCTCCAGCTGGAAACTTAAGGTCACACTATTTGATACTGGGTCAAGAAGTGGCACGTTTTTTGAGTCGTGTTTAACTGATCGTATTTATTACAAATATCAAGCATCAGGTCATCAAATCAGGTTCTCTCCGGTCTTGAGTAGACATCAGCTAGGAGAGAGAAACAGATGGCTCTGTACTCTTCATAAGCTTTCCCCCCTAAACAAGCTCGTGTATAGTACAGCTCTGCCATCAGAGAGAAGGGACCAGAGTCTACCCAGAAGGGTTTCCTTCCTGTGGTATAAATTATAAAAACCAACAATGTTTTAATATCACTTCTCTGAAGATTTCAATTCACAGAAATTATGTAAAAAAACCAAAACACAGCACCATCACAAAAAGACGTGACTGTGATGACTGTACATGAGGCCGGCTCGGGTCCTGCTCATGTGTAAGCTTCTACTGAGTGGAGGAGAAACACGGGGAGGCTGGGTCTTGCTCTCTTGACTCCTGAAGATGAACTTGCAGATGGCAGACAGCTCTGCCGTGGTGCGTTCATGGCTCTGGTTTGTACGAGGAGGGTGGATTTGTCCCAGGGAAGGCCGTCTCAGGATCTGTGGACTCTGGCTGTGGCGAAGGACTTGCTGCTGCTGGTGGCTCTTTTTGCACCAGCTCTGGCTCATCCTGCCCTGCCTGTGGTGGATGGACCAGGACCCGGTCAATGAGGCCAAAGTCCTGTGCCTCCATCGGACTCATGTAGCGATCCCTTTCCATCACACTCTCTGTAAGTCGGACAGAAATGAGCGTTTTATAGTTTAAATGTTTTAAACTAACGTTCCTCCTCTCCTTAAACACATGCAAATCAGTATAATCAGTTTCTCTGAGATTATGTCTAACACCTCTGTGAATTCCAAATATTAATGTTCATCATACCTGTAAGTTCTGCACTCTTCAGATAAAACATTATGTTGGTTATTTGCATGTCACACACCGCCACGAACTTGAGACATGCACTCCAAGGCACTTCTTAAAGTTCCCTGGATTAGCCTTCTTTGTCTGAAATCCTAATTTTTTGTAGCCAGGAAATTTGCAAAGGGGGGAAATCGTTGTGGCACTTTTGTCCTATTTTTAAGTATGTGCTCTGTTGCAATAATGCGCTGCACAAACATACCAATGGTTTCCAGTGATTGGCCTGTGTGTTTGGCGTAGATGTTGTTGATCTGTCTTTTCAGCTTCAGGATCTCTTCAGCCTGGATAGCAATATCAGTGGCCTGACCCTGGACACACAGCACACTGAATATTATTCCCTTCTTTACATCAACTGACCAGTATTAATAGAGAGACTAACTTACTCTGGCCCCTCCTGAAGGCTGGTGAACCATGATGCGGGCATTGGGCAGTGAATGCCTCATGCCAGTCGTTCCTGCTGCCAGGAGCAAGCTGCCCATGCTTGCCGCTTGGCCAACACACCAGGTGGAGATGGGATTCAGAATGTACTGCATGGTGTCATAAATGGCCAGTCCTGCTGTCACCACACCACCTGGAAGAGACAGAATGAGAGCCGTCTTTGCACGAATTTACTCATTTACTTAAATACACTGCATTCAACAAAGAGACGTTAAATATGTCGGGCATAAAATTTCATCTGTGAGATCCAGACCATAAAGTATTTTGACTGCGTGATACCAACAACATCTGCTACTGCCGTTATCAATTTTTGGTGCTAAAATATATCCATATTTGGAATATACAGAAGTGGACCTATTGTGCTTTTCCTCAAGTTTCATCACAATAAAAGGAATTCATGCTCATTTTAAACATGGATAAAGTTAAAAAAGATTTTTTAAAAAATAAAATAAAAAAACAAAACAAAAAAAAACAGGCCACCTTATGAAAAGTAATCCCTGTGAGCATGAAGCAAAATGCTCCATTGCCGTTTACCCCTCTCACCCTTGACTGCATGATGTCAAAGAGATGCGCTATCCCTAAAAGGAAGCTCTGCCCATCTGCTGTTCACACTGTTTGTTTGGCAGCCAATCAGAAGAAAGGTGGCTTAAAGGGGCGGGGCTAAAACGGCTTCTTTAACTGTTGATTGACAAACTGGCTGCACCAAAGCCCAGTATAAGATAAATAAAGATTACTTTGTATTGAGAATTATGCAAAGCTACTCTAATAGAGTCCAAAAATAAAATATGGAGCTGACAGCGAATATAGCAGGTCCACTTTAACTTCAATACAATGCTAGTGCAACCATCACACCCACAAACAGTGTTACAACACTTAATACAAACTGTGTCATAAGCATACATGCTGAAGCATGGCCACAAACACAGACAGGCTTCAGTCACAAACAAAATGACCCGAGTCTGTGAAAGCCCCAGCGAACCGGCTCCTTTTGTTTTAGTTACTACAAATCAAGAAACCTTTACTTTATAAATACTGTGATAAAAAAAACCAAAAAAACCCCCAAAAAACATATTGTGACATTCATAGACATTTTACAAAAATAAGCAATAAAAAAAAAATAATAGCCAATTTCATTTTTAACTTTTTAACTATACTACTTTTTGGCAAATGAATTGTAATCAAAACACAAGCGCTTGTAGGCGCTGATTGAGTCTTATAAACAGGACAACGACACAATTATAGGGCATTATCATATGCGCATTATCGACACAATATTGATAGTTACTGTCAGTGCTCTCACAGTCAGCAGTTATGGCATTGTTTTTGTGCCTCTATTCTGAGCGCACGTAAATAATTTTTGCAAGTACAAATGTTCCATTTTGAGGAGAAAATTATTTTGAGCAAAGAAAATTCATTGCTGCGTGCATGAAATGTATTTCAGTGTTTGCTGTTATCCATATACACACACACAATAACAGCCCTGCTCGCTCAGATCTTTGTGCTCACAGACATCTGTGGACCTGCTCTCAGTGTGTCGCTCCTGCTCTCAACATGTCTGCTCCCTGCATGCTCAACTCTTCCTGTACACCGTGATAAATGTGCCACAAAACCAACCAATCACAGACTTGGATTAAATATTCTGATTGGCTGTTTTGGTCTCCAATCAGCTCGGCAGCTACTGCATTCAGGAAACTGTCCAAAGTGTAGCCAAATCCAGCGGAGTGGTTTGGTTTAAACTAGATTAAAACCAACAATGGTCTTAAAAAATTATATATTTTAAAATAAAATAATTAAATATACTAACCGAAAATGGGTTTAGCTACACTTCGGACAGTGTTTCCTGAATGCAGTAGCTAGCGAGCTGATTTGAACAGATTTGAACGGTTCATTTTGATCATGTCATACCAGGACTGTTGATGTACATGTGGATGGGCTTGTTGTTGCTTTCTGACTGTAGGAAGAGCAGCTGGGCAATAACCAGACTGGCTATGGAGTCATCAATCTGAGCAGACGGGGAAGAGAAAGAGCTTGAATATAAATCACTCAGAAAACATGTTTCCAAAAATCTCTAGGAAGACACTTACAGGACCCATTACACAAATGATTCTCTCTCTCAGGAGGCGAGAGTAGATGTCATATGCTCGTTCTCCTCTCCCCTGAAACAAAACAAACAAAAAACCAAAACAAAAGGAGAGCATTTTTAATGAAATGCAATGAGAAAGCTGTCCTCGGTGGATGACAGGTCTGGACAGTACAGTATCTCAAATACATACAGAATGTTCACAAATATGCTGTAGCAACACAAATGCATGTTTTTACAGAGATATTAGTAGGAACAGAGCCAATTATACAGATGTCTGTCTTTCCTTTACCAAGCAAACAAAAATTTTCTCATCCAAAATCTTCATGATGTTGATGTAACACCATTCACACCTGTTTCAATTCTTTCTGTGCAACATTTTGCAGGAGAAAAGAAACAATCATGTATTTATATTGTATATACACCTCCATACTGATTGTATATACACTTCTACCTTTACTTTTGCTAAACACATTAAGTCCTACTTCAGCAGTTCAAATGATCACACTCACCGTCTGCTCCACGACTATCGGTATGAGTGGAGTGCGCCACATGGAACTGTGGTGGATGGATCTGCTGTGTTTCAACGTCAAGGAACCGATACGCAACACCCGCTGAAAGACACAGACAAAAAAAAGCCCACAAACAAACCAAGATATAGGATATCGACAACACTCTCAAAAGTTCAGCAACTGGTCTCCTCACTTCCCAGACATTTACGGACCATTGTTGCCACCTAGTGTTCAAGCATGGCCCACTCCTAGCTTTATAAATATTTTTCTTAAAATTTTACATTTTCTCAATTTAAATATTTGATGTTTTTTATGTTCAATGTATAGAAGTATATAAAAAGATGGGCCCCATTTTTGAGCATTAAATCCAGATGATGATGATGAACATGTACCCAATCTGATAATCAAAGGACACTGAATGCTCACTAGTTAGCAACCCGTCAATCAAAGCAGACACAGGCAGAAAGCCTAACCTGTCTGTCCATTTTGACATTAACTGCTATAATAAAGTACAAAGTGAACATCATGTTTTGATGATTAATTAAGAAGCAAGGGCCCTGTTGCAAGAAGCATGTTGAACAAACTGAGTTAAAAACTGAGTTTATCAGAACCACCGATCAGCGCAAGTTAAGCACATGCATGAGTAGAGATAGAGATAGTAGAGTAGCTTTAAAGAAAGCTACCATCAATCATTATCATCAATTATCAAAACCCCGATAAATTTGCTGATCTAGAGGGATTTTCCCACAACTATCTCTGGGCTTTAGCGAGAATGGTCCAAAGATAAAAATATCCACTGAGCAAACCTGCCTTGTTGATGCCAGAGGTCAGAGGAGAATGGCCGGACTCCTTTAAGTTAATTGGACAGCTGATAAGAACGTTAACTCAATAAATCACTTGTTACAATCAAGGTATGCAGGAGAGCGTCTCTGAATGCTCTTCTGCATACTCTGTAGCCTTCAAGGAGAAGGGCTACAACAGCGAAGAGCACATTAGGTGCCACACTAATTGACAAGTGCTCACCAAAACTCGATAACAGAAGTTTGGAAAAAACTTTGGCTGGTTTGATGAGTCTTTATTTCTGCTGCGGCATTTAGATGGCAGAGTCTGAATTTGGTGTACACGACATAAAAGCATAGCTTTTATGCTATCCATACCATCCTGCTTTGTATCAGCTGGTCAAGCTGGTGTAATGGTGTGGGGGACACTTTCCTTGGACACTTTGGCCCCCTTAATACTAACTAAGCATCGTTTATAGGGCAGAAATGACCATGTACAGTCCTTTATGATGTGCCCATCTTGATGGCTGCTTCCAGCATGATGACACATAACTTAAATAATCTCAAACTGGTTTCTTGAACACGACAGTGGGTTCACTGCACTCAAATGGCCCCCAGAGTCACTAGATCTCAATCCAACAGAGCACTTTGGAATGCAGCAGAGAATGTGCAGCTGTCAAATCTGCAGCAAGTGCATGACACTACGCGATGTGTGACTATATGCATCATGTGAACGTAGGCCAAAATCTCTGAGGGATGTCTTCAGCACTAGTTTGTTTGTTTTTTAAGTCACAGACAAAATTTTTTAAGGAGCAAAGTTGTTCTCTGATAAAAAAACAACAACAACAAAAGACAAAAAGAAGAATCCAGAGAGAATTTGCTCATAGAACTCTGACCATGTCTGTGAAGGTTCTCATTCATCCAGGTCATGGTAGTCTGAGGAGCTTGGAAAGAAAAGCGTCTGGACTTCTCTAAGTTTCTTGAAAACGTTTCACCTCTCATCCGAGAAGCTTCTTCAGTTCAACTCTGACCATGTGATAGTTGAAACTTTTTTTCATACGGCTATTTTGAACACTCTTTTTACTACTTTATCTCATTACAGTCTGTGGTTAAACTACTTTAAAGACTAAATTATTAACTGTAGCGCTATCTAATAATAATAATAATAATAATAATAATAATTTTAAAATAAAATAAAAACTAAATAAACACCGAAGGGGGAGAAAGCCCCACAAACTGCTTTCATGCTAGTTCCGTTTGCTGTCTTCTGGTGATCGGGCTCTCTCTGATCCTCAGTGCTGTTAGCGTACAGAGCTGGCAGCTTTAAAGGTGATGCCATCAGACTTATGTCACACAAGCTGTTAGCTAACATGCTCAACACGACAGAATAACAACACAAACCACCGAGTACACACATGACCAGTTTGTGACGTGTCGTCTGCTGACAGTCAAGCTTAGTGGAAAGGTTTTCAGTACTCACTCGTAACAGCATTTTGAAAGATTTTAGGGTTTAGCTTTAACCCCCCTCCTGTGTGACCCCACAAGCGCCTCCGGAACCGATTTCAACTTCTTCTTCTTTTGAGTTTATTGGCGATTATCAAACGACTTTGGAGGTGCTTTACCGCCACCTGCTGACCAAATTCATCTTGCTGGCTTTCTTCGTCTTAATTACTGTCAGTTGGTAAACCACGGAATGATGCATTTACCCGGCTAATGTTGTTTCCTCAAACTTCTTGAGCGCCTAAAAATGGAAAAGTTCCATTCAGAGGCACTTTGTCCAGCTACAAATCTATATAGCATGAAGAGGAAGCATGTGTTAAATCATAATGGTGAGGATTAGTAAAAGGCAAATTAGTGAAATAATCAGGCATGAGACATTTAAGAGCCTTAGTTTGAAATTAGTTTTGTGTTGTGTTGTACAGTACTGTACTAACGTCTTGAGGTAAATGGACTGGTACTTACATAACACCTTTCTACTCAATTTTAGCACTGAAAGTAGTTTCTACTACAAGTCTCATTTAGCAGTTTGACACACAATACAGTATTTTTATCGATACATAAGCACTTTCATTTAACATTCCCACACAAATACACTCAAACTCTGATGGATGCATTCAATACATTGCTACAGCCACTCAAGAACCTGAGCCACAGGTACAGTGATGTATTGAAATTGTGTCAGCTTATATAGAAATACAGTATATAAGGCAAAAACAGAGTTTGCACAAGTCCTGCCATTTCAACTTTTCCCACCCACTTCTCCAGTTTTCAGCTAGTAACTGTTTGGAAATCACCTCGTTGGTGCAAAAATACAATTTTATACTTGTAAAACTGGGTCTCTGCCTCGCCAGCAGGAGACATACTGAGATAGTGGGCGAAACATCCAACACTGGTAGCCTCCGGCTGATGACCATGCAGCTGACCCTTCTGGCGCTGGCAGAGCAAGTGCAACAGGCTTAGTGCCAGAGCAGGACAAACATCACACCTGTAAAAGAATCTGAGCACTCTTGGAAACCAGTAATCTCTTCAAAAGGACAGGTGACAACTGGGAAAGGCTGATGTGGATGAGTAGGACAGGCCAACTGCCAGCAGGAAAGACTGCAACAGAAGTGAGTGCCTATTCACCTTACCTACTAGCTACCTGAAGCCCCATAAAGCACCATTTCTTGACCATAAATAAGCAGAAAGGAAGTCAACCCGCAGAGTCACTGGGAGATGGGGTGGAACATGAGCCGTTAGGATGGATCAAAAGTTTATGACAGGAATGGATAATGGTAATGAAAAAATTCCACAGATGTATGCCTATAAATGAGAGAAAGTGACATCGCTCAGGGTCCAATATATTCGTCAGGGGAAGATGAAGTGCATCAGGCAGACAAATCAGTGACCTCACTCCCGTGGTAGCCCGGGACCCAAAGTCAGGAATACAACCACAGTTCACAAGGTTCCAATTTGATGGGATGTCAGGTCATAGAGTGGGGTCCCCTGATGGAGATGATACCCAGTGAGAATAAGAACATCCACTTATTGATGGCACACTTTATGAAGCTGAAGAACAAAAAGCCAGGTAGATGAAGAAAAATCAAATGGCCAAAGCCAAATGATCAAGTAGCATGACAATGTCTGATTCCAACCTGAACTGGTTTTGGAACTGTTGCTGAAAGAAAGAAAAGCTTGACAAAAAGCCACAAATTCCAACCAAGTGCCAAGAAGCTCTTGTTGTATGCATGCCCATTGGGAATAAAGCCAATTCCATCAACCAGGTTAGGAACATTGCTCTTTTGAATATTGAGAGAAGATTTTCTTCTCCATTCTAGCAAATAGACAGGAAAACTTTCTCATGAAGAAGGGCAACAGTGGCACCAGCTGGCAGAAAGCTGAAACCTCAAGCGTCCTGGGATGCATTGAGCACTCCTCAATGACCTGGGATCAGATACAGTGCACAAAGAGAGAGAGAAAAGAGTGACTTACATCTGGTTAGGTTGAATCTTTACAGTGCATATTGTTCAGTACCATATAATCTGATAGATTTCACCCTGGAATTGTTTTAATGTACCAGACTGTGTCAAAACTATCAGCTCCAGATATTTAAGCAAGCTGCAGATGTGCTTCCCACTGGAAGACGATTCAAATGATTGGCAGCAACTGAATGCATAACTGCCATGGAGTGTGCTGTCTCCCTCATTATATTTGTCACAACCTTTGAGGTGAGTGTCAGAAGAGCCATGCAGGTAGTTGGGGTTGAGTGGGTTAAGTTACAGTCAAGTGAGCTACCACTGAAGTAGTCCATTACTGTCTGTAACAAATAGGAGATGCCAAACCTTGCTATGTAACTGCAGAATGTGTTAAAAACTCATAAGGAGTGCAAAAGTTCCCATTTGCACTGACTGGAGATGCAAGGCCAGGGAGCCTGGACAAGATGTGATGCCACTGTGAACAGGTGCTTCAGCTGTGCAGATATCTGGAGGACGTCACAGAGTAAGCTCAGCTACAACACCCCCTCTGTCCCACCTGCTGGTTGGGTAAGGAAGAAGCCTCATAGAAGGGGACGTCTCCAGCACATTCTGTCAGAATTCAAGGTGACAGTGTACCAGGGAAGCTTCAGGTGGCACCATGATTAAGTCCTGGCGAAGACACAGAGCCAAAAATCCAAACACAAAGGCTGGATCACCAACCCAGGACCATGACAGTGTTTTTAAAGATTAAAAGTTTTTTATACAATTTATATTACAGTTTCTGTGATATGTGTTGTCTTTACTTCCTACATGTGCCTAAAGTCATTTTATTTTAATTTTATTTCACTCGTTTGGTTTTATTTAATCACGGAAGCAGCAACTTTGTAACACTGTCATAAACAAAGTTTATAAACTTTGTTCATGACAGTCATAAACTGCCAGTCATAAACTTTATGACTGGCAGTTTATGACTGTGTTATAATGGAGTATTTTAGTTTGTTGTTGTTGTTTGTTTTTTTAACTGAAGGGTCCGAATAATTTTTCAGTCATGAACACGAACAGGCTTTTTATTTTGAAAGCTCGGACCGGAAGATGTACTTTTTTACAGCCCAAAGTTGGAACATAAGCGCAGTTGTCTACTTGCTCCCTCACTCTGTTAGTTGGACTCAATCATGTCGAACAACAGCGCCGCCAACAGCAGTTTAGTCATCGCTCAGAAGGCAGTGAAACAGCTTCGTCTGGAGGCCAGCGTTCGCCGGATAAAGGTAAGCACACCTCGCTCCACAGCTGAACTCGACACCTTAACTCAGTTTCTACTTTATTACTGCCCTGCCTGCGCGTGACTCCCGCCCTGAAGCATAGCCTAAGCTTAACGTGGCGCCCGACGCAGCTAATTAATCTGTCAATTAGCGTCAAAGAGGGAACATTTAACACGTTTTCACTCAACCCAAAGTTATTTCAGTGTTATAGTAAGTGTTCTGTTCCTAAAACTAAACTCTATTTTCTCTTGTTAAAAGTATATATATGAATTATTGAATTATTTATTCCTGCATTTACAAAGGACATCAAATGACCTGATACGCACACCACTGCAAGAACCTATATTTTATTCATTCCCCACGTTAGCCCGTGGAAAGCCGTTCACAGTGTCATTTCTCGGTGTGCAGTGGAAATGGTAGCAAAACAGACTTTTCTGTAGGAGCAAACACAGTGGCAGCTTTGTTAATTGTGGTGCTGCGTGACTGGATTGATTGTTGGGTGGCTACTTATTTTAGAACAGAAGTCAGGCCAGTTTCAAGTGTGTCTGTGTTTGGTGAATTTAAAAAAAAAAAAAAAATCACAACAGTTTCATTCAGCCCACAAGTTCTTGTAATTTGTTACGGTCCAAAAACCAAAACACACACAGAAGAATTGAATTTGTGATGTTGTCGTGATAGTTTTGCTATATGTAACATTTGCATATGATTTCTGTGTTAAACTGGGGTGTTGGGGGACCGAGCACAAGGCTGAGGGGCCCACAGGAAATCCAAATGAAACAGGACCTTACACTGTGTCAGAAACAACTCACGGATGATTTTCAAGCTCATGCAATGGAAACTGGCGTCTTTTTTTTTTTTTTTTTTTTTTTTTTTAAATATTTTTATAAA
>VVHJ01052640.1:0-15840 GCA_015107715.1 Tylochromis polylepis
TGGTAATATTGTGTATCTGGAATGAATTTTAGATCTTTAAGTCCATCTCATGAAAAATGGGAGCAGAAACAAAGGTGTTGCGTTTATATTTTTGTTGAGTGTATGTTGAGTACAAAAACATTTTTACTGTGAACAAATACCATTGTTTTGTGATGTTATGCAAAAATACAAATATGTAAAAGATGAATAAGATTACACTGGAAAGTTACTGTGCATTATGCAAGTTTCTTCTAATCGCTAGATGAAACTTGCAAGATTTAGTTTTGGCTTTATTTTTGTTTTTATGTATACTCGTTCGCAAGAACAGAAAAATGCAGTTCATGGATTCAGGCACAGAACACTCTGTGTTTGTCCTGTGGATCACTTAGTTTTGATTTGGCATCTGTACTTGCCTAGTGAAAGAGATTAATTTTCTTCAACTGATGCAAAAGATTCTACTTGAATGCGTGCCAACACCATCATTCAGACAGATGATGAGAAATGTGAGTAGGAGCCTGAGCAGCAGGCTGTATAGAACAGATCTGATATCAAATTTGATATTTTAGATCACCGCTATTGATTTCTCTCCATTCATGTGTGTTTGCGTTGCCGTTCCTTTTCTAACAGGTGATAACTAGCACGGTGCATTTTGGATGATATCTGAAGCAGAGGGGGGAAAAAGCAATTTCTTTTCAAGACCCACCATTGCACCCTGACTGGTTTCACAGTGAATTGGTTTTTCATTAATTTTCATTAACCTCCAGTTGTGGCAGAGATATAGTCAAATAGAGGTAATTAAAGTCCAAAAGCCACATGCTGCTTTGAGAGGCTAATGAAAGATTTATATTCTTTTCATCACATATTGAAATGTTTCTTTTTAAATGAAATCTCCAGTGAGATTGGTAATATAAAGGCTGGTGGGGAGCTTCTATTGTGTTGAGATCTTATTAAGGTTTAATAGTTTCATTCCAAAATATCCTGAGAAATTGATACTGTTTTTTTTTTATTGGATTTAGGTTAGCTTTGTGGTCAGACGGCAAAATTGCACAGCACAGAAACATACCATTTCTTTTCATCTTCTTCTTTTACTGGCCTTTGATATTTGCCGACTTTTGAAAGAACGGTGTTTCTTAGCTGTGACACTCAGTATTCTGCAAGGTTATTTTTGTGATGCAGTGTTGTTTGTTATTTGTCAGCAGCTGCAACAGCATAGCTGGCGTTGTTTTCTCTTTATGTGCCTGTGTGTGTGCATGTGTGTTTGTCTATCATGGCAAAATGTGGTCATGGAGTATAAACTAAATCAAAGCACTTTAACATGATAACTAAACAAGATTGTACTGATGTTAAACCCTTACAGATATTGTGTGCTGGTCTGCTAGGCTGTGCTGTCTGGTGATTTGTTGTGATCGTACTGAAGTTTGAGTTTACAGTCACCAGAGGCAGAACAGTTCACTTTGAATTCTTTAAATGAATGTATGACAAAGATATACATTTTGTCAAGGGAATCAGGACAACTAGAAACAGTAATGACAGTTTCCAGCAGTGTTAGTGCACCTACTTTTTTTGATAGCCTCTTCTACTGCCACATGCTGTATATTCATGGATATTCATGGGGTCCCTGTCCCCTTTGCTATTTTCCAGTTTTACATTCACCCACTTAGCTTTTTAATTTTTTTTTTTTAGCTTGTTGTTCTTTAGAAAGTCTGGCTGACTGTTGTTCTCACAGTGTACAGCTATTGTTTGATAACCCCACTATTTTACATTCTTGTCCCATGCAGTTTTTTAAAATTTCTAAATATACACTATATAGAGACGTAGTGGAGTACCTAACATTACACCTACAGGAGCTGTTTGGCTATGGAAACCCATACCACAAAGCTCCCAGCACAGTTTTTGTGCCGATGTTAACGCCACAGGAGGTTTGGAACTCTGCAGCTATTGAGCCAGCAAAGTGTTGGCAACTTTTACACACTATGCACCTTGGCACTTGGCGATCATGCTCTGTAACTTTGTGGCTAAGTTGCTGTTCCTAAATGCTTTGCATTAATGCCACTTTCAGTTAAAGATCTAGGAGGAAGAAATTTTATAAACTGACTTGTTGCAGTGGTGGCATCCTATTACAGTACCACGCTCAAATTCAGTGAAATCTTTAGAATTCATTTACAAATGTTTGAGGTGCTTTTTGAAATCTAGCTTAGCACTGATATAAATGGACAAAGTAATAGAGAAATCTCTGTCAGTATAACAGTTAGACTGCATTATGTATTCATACGTTATTTTTACGTTGCTAGTTAAATTGGAAAAAAGGGGCAGTGATTCATTGAAACATATGCAATAGAATGGAAATGCAGTACATAAGGCAAAAAACAGTAATTCTAAAAGCTTGAAAGTTAATATTTGGTATGACCTCCCAATATTCAAAGCTCTTATTTGGATGTTGGCTGCCTTTCGTTCCATTCTCTGTGAAGATGAACATACACTGTTTCAATAGTGTTGAAGTCCAGGCTCTGGGGAGGCCAATCCATGACTTAGTGTTCCACTGTGTGTTTTTCTATCCATTCAGATGCTTTCCAGATGGTGTTAGATTAATACCATGGCTGGTGGAGCAAAATGTAGTGGTGATGATGGTGCTTTTTTACGTTCAACATTCCATCAATTTTGACATGTTCCTCAACACCATTGGCTTAAATGTAGCCCAAAAGTTCTATCTCTCTCCCAACCTCCTCGGGAGAGACTTATAACAGTTTGAACCAAATATTTCAAATTTGGATTCATTGATTTCCAGTACTTGTGTAATTTGGATAGTGCTTTGGAAAATCCCCCACAAAAATACAGTGTTATGGCTGTCTAACTGTGTTAGTATATTTTACAGATTGAAGTGATGAAATGGGAACAAATTTTTTGTTTTTGTGGCAGACTGCTCATAACAAACGTGAGATAGGTGCCTTTTAATGCTTGAAATATTCACATGTCAGTGTCAAGAGGCTTAACACACAAAAAATCATTCCTCTGAAAATGGTCAGGTACAAGAACTGGATTGAAAATGAGTGAAAAAGTAGCCAATATCCTGTGAAAAACATTCGAGAACTATTGCTCACAACCACATAAAAACGTTACGAGAGAGTCTGGCTCATTGGAAGCAAAATATCAAAAAAATGAGAGGTAGTGTAGGAGTACTAATGAGGTGGCGGTGGATTGTTAATTATCTTTACGGTGTCTCTTCTGTGGTAGTCTGTTCACTGGTGTAGTTTATGTTTCCAAAGTAATGAGACTGTAAATTAACTGTAGGTACATTCTTTATTCCCTGTTTTGCATTACATACAATAACCCACCCTGCTCAGATTGCTAAGTCTGCAGGCATTTCACATTACAGGCCCTTGCCATATGGTGTTTGTCTGACTGGAAGGGTAAAGTTAATATGATACTGATACATTTGTGCCTATTTTATACTGTTGCAGTAATTCAAGGTTATCCACAAACTGTTTGGGGAACCGTCATTTTAGCTTGGAACAAAATTGAAAGAAGAGGAGACACTGAGTGGCGGAGTGAAAGGACAAACCGGTGCCAGGAGGGAATTGTCGGACTACCTGTGCTGAAAGATTTGTGTTGAATTAGATTGTATGAGGCCATTTAAAGGCTGATGTCAGATTTAAAAACGCCTCGTGAAATATAGGAAATGGTGATGGTACATTAATTTGTCCACTGAGTGATACATTGCTCGAAGAGGAGTATAAAAAAAAAAAATGACAGAAAAATTGCCAGCTGTTAAGGACTTGGGGATAGCAAGGATAAAAATAACATCTCCAGATCAGCCATTGGTTGTTTGCCAAAACTGGCAATATTGCAGCATCAGTCAACATGAATACATATTGATTTTTTTGTCCCAAGAACATAGACATGCAGTGCTGTCCAGACGTTTTAGGTACTTTAGGTGTTTGCTTCCTTCCCTTACATAGTATCATTTGGAAGAGATTTAGAGAGCACAAAACTGAACTATTCATTTACAAATATGATGCAAGGCAATGCTATATGCTGCAAACAATCACTTTAAAAATTTGAACCATGTTGTGGTTTAATTTAGGTCAGAGTTCAAGCCAAACATTCAAACTAACCACAGAAATCAGACTGTCAAATCGAGGCAACATGCCACTGCAACAATTCCCCTTTGTCAGCTGAATGCTTGGCTCAATGCTGATTAATGAGCTGAGGTCAGAGCCTCCCCAGGAGGAAGGTGCCATTATCTACAATACTGTACTTGTGGGGAATTTCTGAATGGAGGTGAAGCCAGGAAAAGGCAATCAGTGTTAATCACAATGAAAGAGCACGCACTTTGATCTAAGCCCCCCTTCCTTTCACTCCCTTCGTCTCTCTCTCTCGGGAAATAAAAGGATCCGGCAGAGACTAGTTAGGCCATGTTTAGTTTCTTTTCAAGGTTTTGGCTATCATTATGGGCTCATGAATAAAAATATTCAGTAGTTTTTGACTTTTTTTTTTTGGCTGTACGTTGCTTTTTTAGCCTGGGTGCAGTGAATGAAACGGAGTTATTTTATTTAGATGCTTTGTTCATCCCCATATCTTTCCTGATGTTTCATTAAGCCAGCTGCAGTGACTCATTATGTGTTTGTGGAAATCACTGGGGAAATGGGTGTGCTCTTATCAGGTTTTCTACTTTTTATGGTCTTGTAGTTGTGTTGTTAAATCTTTAACTAATGTAATCATTAAAAGGCCAGAACAGTCCTCTGGATGCAGTATAGCAATAAATAATTTATGTATGTATCTCTTTCACAGTTGCAAAAATTAAACTATTAAAGCCTGATTCTAGAAGATATATTGCCAACACTGTTTGTGGTTCAGTTTTGTTGTACCTCTTCTCAAATAGGACCACAGAGCATGCTGAAAACTGGGAGAGCTTCATTAAACTGCAGCACAGCGTTTTCCTGCCTCTCTTTTGTTAATAGCATCCTTTCCCCTGTTCATCTGTTTCAGGACTCAGATTCACTTCACAGTGGCCATTGATTTCACAGCATCAAATGGTGAGTGTTTCAACAACCACCGCCCTGCTCTGCCTCCATTTGTCATCTCATGTATAACTACAGGATTTTCTATTATTCAAAAAGGGGCGGGAGTTTTCTCTCTGCCTGTGATCTCCCTTTTTTTTTTATCAAGGTGTTCACATGTCACACTATTAAGTGCTGCTGCCAGCCTGCAATATATAAAAAACCCCCCCCACCAATCATATTAGTGATAATTAAAAAAAGATGGTAACTATAGTATATATACAGAAACATGTACAAATGTAGACATGCACAAAATCTAAAATGTACAAAATCTACATTGGCTGGAGACTGTGGTATGAATAAAATTTGTATGACCGTGTGTGATGAACTTGTTGCCTGTGTGATGATTGCTTCAAATGCAGGGACTGGGTTTGCAGCTGCTTGCAGTCAGTTGCCCTTTTCAAAGTGACTGGTGCATCAAGACAGCGATAAAGTGGCAATAAGCTGGAGTCAGTCGCTATCAGTATCAGTATTAAACTGAATGGGTTCAAGTTAGTAATTACGTGCAATGTTTGTGATATTAAGGTGATTAACTGTGATAAATCCATAAAAGATGCAAATGTGTCACCATCTTTGCCGTTTACGTACCCAGAAATTCACATTTACTGCCAACGTTCAGTCAGAACCTCAGAACGCCATAGATTCGACACAGAAATTCCACCACAAATAGTGACATAATTACTTCAGGATGTTGATTTAACTGCAAAATAACATAGGCGCTCTGCAACTTGTTTTTATTTAGGAATACAACCAGAATACAACCAGCTCAGTTGAGTTCCTGATCGCAAAAAGATGTGTCAGAGACGTCTTGTGGTGCAGACTGACTGCATTTTGGGAGCAATCTGTCTTTGTTATAAATTAATTCAACTCAGTTCAGTTGAATGTTATTTATATAGCGCCAATTCACATCAACAATTGCCTCTAAGTCCTTTATATTCTAGGGCAAAGACCCTGTAATAAATAGAGAGAAAATCCCAACAATAAGTTGTAGCATGTTCATAAGTGATTAAACTCCTTTTAAAAACTCCACTAGGTTTTCAAGAAACCTTAGATCAGTCACAATCCTCAACGCATTATTGCTACGGGCTAAGGGGACAATTGCCAGCATCACTAAGAGGGTAAATTTCACTGGCTGACTGGCCAGGTTGCACTCCCAGGTGTGTGTGGCTGTGCTGAGTGGGGGTTTTCCCCTCACAAGCAAGCAGTTTCCTGGATGTGGATTTTAGGCAACACAGCATGTTGGTTACATAGCACTTCATGCAACAGTAACTGCTCAATAAATGGCATTTTCCACACATAGTTTTAAGAGATATTTGCAGAGAGTGAAGTTAAAAAATCAAATAGTTGAAATTTTGGAAAGCCTGGCTGTTCCTGATTGCGTCATTGCTTGGCTGCTTGCATGCACAGCCGGGATTCTTAGTTTCTTGGGCTGGCTTTTCCCATGCTGCCTCACACATCTTATGGCCTTCACAGTCACCAGATGTCAGCATAACTAAATACCTAGGGTAGATTTTAAACCAACGTGCTTCACAGCGCCATCTGCTCTACCATCACTAACAAAATACCAAGGGAATATCTTTTGGAAGAACAATTTTTCATCCCTCCAGTAGAACTAATACCAAGGCACACAGAAGACACTTTATGCCAGTATATCTTTTAATTAATTATCTGTCTCTGCATAATGCTTAATGGCATTTAAATTTTAAAATATAAAAGTAGATGACCAGTCAAGCACAGATGCCAAATCCTCTGAGCTAAGGTGTCTTTTTTAGTGTAATCAAACACAAGTATTTATAGTGTTTCTAATGAACACTCATTAGATCCATCTGAGATAAGTTGTAATAAAAATAAGAGAAAAATATATTCAGTGGTATCATTGATCTGTTTAATGATATTATCCAACTATTCAATCAGCAAACATATTAATTCTGTGAGATCATTCTGAAGGGCTCTTATAATCTGAAGGGAAGCCTTTAAAATCACACAAACGTATAGTGGAAAGTAAATACACATCGAGTTTTACTGTTATTATTTCCGATAAGGCAGTCATTTCCTCAAACCCAAAATCTTCAGTTTAGCTTTAGTTTTCTCTTGTTTCTCCTGCCTCGGCTGTCAGTTCTCTCTCAGTCTGATGGTCTGCATCAATGACTCTGACTTCTCTCTTCTTAAAAGGAAATCCATCACAGTCCACTTCACTACACTACATGAACCCATACCAGATGAATGCTTATGCCATGGCCCTGAAGGCAGTTGGAGAGATCATCCAGGACTATGACAGTGATAAGATGTTCCCTGCCCTAGGATTCGGTGCTAAGCTGCCCCCTGATTGGAGGGTTTCCCACGAGTTTCCACTGGTGAGTAAACTACGGGATTATTTTAGACACCAATGTTGTATTTCGGCACCGTTCAGTGACTTAATCAAATCAGTGGGAAGATGATTTTGGCCCTCCCACTGGAGGTGATCTCAGGGAGTGCTCATTTGTGTGTTTATTTTCTATGTGTGGGTAAGCATGTTGAATGTGCAGTATAGATGTGTGCATTTTGAGATAAAAGCAGCTACATGAGACGTTCAGACTGAATTCCATTTACCTTTTATAGTGCAAATTAGGTTCTGTAAGGCTGACGGCTTCTTAAATCAATTTAGCTTCACTCAGTAATGTGCTCTGGCTGCTGCATAGTACAGCCTAATGAGGACTGTGTCTACAGGGTAATGTCTGCATCACTCCATGTTTCCATTAAAACTTGTGAATTAAGATTCATCTCAGCATATAATTGAGGTCTCTTTTTTTTCTTGCCGTACTCATGTAAGTGGGTTTAAAAGTAAAGTTAAGTCTTGAGTGAAATATTTCTTATACTGTGTATGTTTGCTTTGGACTGTGCCTTAATGGGCAAGGATGCTAACCTTTGAAGCAAAGTTTAACAAGAACATCTCTTGCGGCTAAAATAGTGTTTTCAAAATGCCTTTCAGCCCTCAACTCCACACTGATATTTTAGAAGTATCCATGGTACTTGAGAGCACATACAGTTACTGCATCACTATTGTTACAATATCATTTACAGTACTGATTAGCTTTGACCAAATTACAACGTGAGGTTCCTCTACTCTGCATGTACAGTTATGAGGCAAGTGAGTCTTCTGATCTTGTTGTTATTTCTACATTTCCTAACTCCAGAACATGCAAATCTAAATACCTATTGGCTTTAACCATTTTTCACTTGATATGTATTTCTGTGTAATAAGTAAGGGTGTGGTCTAAAGTGAGTAACACAGACCAAACACTCCTCAAAAATTTAAATTGAAGTGAAGCAATCAAACATTTTGTTACAAACAGTAAAGAAGGTTGCAAGATTGATTGTAAAAGACATGAAACTAGCAGAAACCTGTGACGCTTCAGTGTCAACATGTTGTCCTGAGGTCCAAACTACCAAGTGCTAAGACAGAAAACTTGACCAACACTAAATAAGATTCACAAATTTAACCTTTGAGATTAGGCCAAGAAATGTATAAAGACAGAGTTTTTTTTAAAGGTTTTAAAGCTGGTGAAATGAGAGTGCCTTTTGATGGAGCAGATGGATGGGTGCACGGCTGGATCGCTTATAGATATCAGACACCACTTCACCACTGGAGCCAGCACAGTGGTGAAGGTTCTGGTATGGACTATGCTCATTAAGGACGAACAAGTTGGAGCTTTTATACAACTCCCAGACCTTCTGCCAGCTACAGGAAGATACCACACAACACTACAGCATTCAAGAGGCGATGAATTTTATGTAGAACAATGCTTAAGGCATCAGAGCCACTTAAAGAACTCAAGAATGACTGAATAATGACCTAACCTTTTCTTCCTCATATGGCTTAAATCCCACTGGTAGTTTGTGAGCCAGTCTCAGTGGTGAGCTTTACAGGCAGTGCAGGGGAGTCTGTTTTCTTCTTCATTAAAAATTGAATGCAAAAAATGGAATAACTAACAAACTGTTGGTTACATTGGACACTGAATATTTTAAAAGGCCAAAATGTTATTTAATTATTTGTTATTTGTTTGTTATTTAATTTTCTGCTGCATTTCTTAAATTTGTAACAAACAAACTTCCTTGAGAAATTAGCTTTTCTTTGCTAAATATTTTTGATTTGTAGTTAAATAAAATTGACTGAGAGCACTGTTTTAAAAAAAATAAATGCAGTCCTAAAGAAATAATTTTGTGTCTTAGCTGTGCACGCGGTGGATATGGTTCAGTTTGTGGCTATGATTGGCACAAAACACTATTTTAAATGAAGCTCTGTATGAATATTTGATTCTTTAATGTGTTAAATAGTTTTTTTTAAAAACTACTTTTGTGGAGGAGCTTTGCAAAAGGTGATTGAGGAAATCGAGAAAGACTGGCCATCCTGCCCGTACAGAAAAAGAAATTTCAACCACTACCATTCACAATTTAAGTTATGTTGTAATAATTACAATGTTTTCTTTTTTATAATCACAATGTTTTCTTTCTTTGTTGTTGTTTTTGTACAAGTTTTCTCTTTCATCCCTCCCGGCCACCCTTTTCCTTGGTTTTCTTCCTTCTCCTTTCTTTCACTGCATCGATCACCTGTTTCCCCACGCAGTCACAAACAACACCCTCTATTTTTACACATTCACACAGTACAATCACGCACACACATGCGCTCAGCGACAGCACATCCACTACAGCCTCACAGTGCACACAAACATATAGGACACACACACTCAAGCGTGTACATGCTCGCTCATATTAGTTAATATGCACACACATTGTCTATATCAGATGTTACCATGTTATCATTTTGCCTAGAAACCATCTACAAATGGACTAAAATGACAGATTTTATATACCATTGTTACATGCTCAGATACATTGCTCTGTTTTCTGTTCCTTTTGTCTTTAAGGTGTCAAGCCTCCACCTATTGGCCAATTCGAAACTAAGTGGCAGATGTCTATTGGCTGATCTGGGCACAGTAGACCAATCTCTTGCCAGGGATCATTACAAAAGAGCAGCTCCCTGGCCAGGTAGGTGGCTACTGACTCTCATTGAACTTTTGTTTGTAGGCTCTATGATTGTGAACCGAGTGGTTGGTGGGAGGCTAGACAGGTACGCTTGGGGTCCCCTATACACTGGCAGCAAAGTTTTCACTGTTAGAGACACTAGGTTATGCGGTTGATGCCACTTTTGTACGTTTTATCCGATCCTTTTTTCGAGCAGCTAGGCAGGCTGTTTGTTTTGCATTTTGTTTCATTAGACTGTAGAGAAGCCGTCGACCTCTTTTTGTTTTATTAATTTCTTTGCTTTGGCTTAACCGCCTGGTCCTCCTCCCCCACCTTTTCCCTCTTGGTAAGTTTGAACGTCAAGGCATGGTAAACCATCAAAAAACCGCCTGACTGTTAACCTGATTGTTGTCCCTCTCCTTCATTAATTTTAGTTGTCTTGTGTTGCCGTCTCCTCCCTGCTTTAGCCAGCACCATGGTGGGGGGATGTAACAGGGGTGATGAACATTTTTTTTAAATTTTTTTTTTGTTTTTACCCTTACAGGACCAGACTGTCTTAGATGCAGAAAAAGAATGCTCATACATGGAACAACAGTTGAAACATGACACACAGGGACCTGTCATGAATTGGAGTAAAAGTGACACATTGCTTTCAAATACATGACTTTTCTGTCAGTGACCCAAATGCTACTAACTTTTATTTATTTTTATTTACATATTTAAACATATTAATACATGGGCATTAATAAAATATTAATATTCACAGATACAAAGTTTTATGTGAATTTCAATTTTACATATTAAAACTTTGTTTTGTTATGACCTGTACTAGAATGGGACTTTTTTTTTTTTTAACTTGTGGGTGTAACTCAAATGTTAATACTATTACTCTACAGACCTGTATCACCAAATAAAGATAAGTAGGGTAATATTTACTATTCATGAACATGTTTTTGTATATAATTCATTTGTATATAATTATTAAATGTTTTGCCATACAATGACTTTAGTTGGACAGGATTTATTTTTCTTTCTTTCTTTATTTTTACCATTATAGTATGTGCTTAGACATACCTTTCAAAAGGTGCACGGGTCTGTTGAAGGACATACCAGTGAGCCAGATCCACAGCAGTTTCTTGTTTGTTTTCCAGTGTTATGCAAACATTGTGACCAGCAAGACTAATCAAGCTGGCTGCCTGTGCAACTGCATCTTGGAGTTGTAGATCATTCTTGGCCTGTAAGATTTAAAAACCATACCTGGAAATTAAAATGGTAAACATTTGACTCTACTATTTAGAAGAATATACAAAACTATCAGCTTCAGTGTTTAATTAGTACATTAACCCTTTGAAACCCCATAACCCATCAGGAGGCTGAGGTATTAAGTTATTAAGCTGGAAAACAAGTCCAATCATTCAGTTCTGAAGACTGCAAGACTGTTTTGGGGTTTCTGGGGCATTAAGCAACGGAACCACAACCTGCCACACATATTTGCATTTCTGAGTATTTTAGCTTCATAAACGTGTTATTTTTAAGAAAAGACATTAGAGTTCTTCCTTCTTGTAGCCATCAATATGTTTGATCTTTTACCAAAGAGGTGCAGGACTTGAAAAAACGTGACGTGAAAAATTAGGCTGGAGTTAGTAAAAATGTCACACAAGCAAAAAAGACCTACACTGAAATCGAAAGGACCAAAGGAAAATATGCTCACCAACTGCACCTGTGACCTGGTTTCTTCAGTGTTGACTTTTACATTGTCTAGACCCTTTTGAAGACACTCATACAAGTGTTCAGACAAGAAACATGGACTCTGTCCCCCATGGGCAATTGACATTGCCATGATCTGGCCAGCATAGAAGTATCCATTATCTTTCATTGCTTTATCAAATAAAATAAAACATCTCAAAATCTTGCAGTTTTTGTTACTGTGCCATTTTTTTTATAGTATAAGTTACCAAATGTTCTTTCCAAAAAAAAGTATTGTCCATACAGTTACACCCATAAGAGTTTGGATAATGACAAAATCATTGTAATTTTTCTGTGCACCACCACCTTGGATTTAAAAAACCAAACAATCAAGATGAGACTGAAGTGCAATCTGTCAAGGTATTTCATAAAAAACTGTCACCAGCTGATTAGGAATTACAGTCAAATTTATACATTATCCACCACCTTTAGAGGCTGAAGATGGTGGCTTTGGACAAGTGATTGGACGAGCGAACACTATTTTATGTATTATTTTTAATACAAAGATTAGAATTCTTTACAATCCTTTACAGCTTTACAGTCAGATCAGGTGACTGAGCTGGCTTCTGTGGTATGCTTTGGGTCATTAGCAATTTACACAGTCCAGTCAGTTTTGCATTTGCATTTGGCTGAATCTGAACAGATTGTCCTTTATACTTCACAAATCAGCAGTGATATCATTAGCAACAGTAGTGGCTTGGTTCCACTGGCAGCCATTCATGCCAGTGCCATAACACTGCCTCCACTATGTCTGACTTCAGCTATTCTTTTCTTTACCATACTTTTCTCCTCCCATCATTTTGGTTAATCTTGGTTTCATCGGTCCATAGCTTCATAGTAGCATAGCATAGTTCTTTTAGATGTTTTCTGGCAAAGTCCTTCCAGTTATTTGCTGTTGCACCTTGTTTTAAAACATCTGTTTCCATTCATAAGTGCATCTCCTGATCGTTGACTGACACCATATCAGTCATTTGTCTAATTACTTTTGAGACTCTGAAAATGAGGGAGCATATATAAAAATGGCCATAATTTCTAAATATGCAGTACTGTTTCAAACCCTTCAGTTAAAGCAGATAGTCTGTCCTTCAGTCACATCTCGATAGAATATTTTAAAATCCTCTGTGGTGGTGCAAAAATTCTATTATTGCCAAAAAAATGTGTTTACTTAACTGTAAGAGACCCAAAAATCTTACATGTAACCACAAACCAATTTATGTACAATGTACTGATGTAAAATAAATCCAATAGTAACAATTAATTAAATCATAAGTACCTTTAGAATTGCACGTAAGAACTTTAGCATTGGGTGGACCTTCAAAGATACCAAGTTTGTCCTTGACTTCATGGAGGCAAAGTCGGAAGAACTCCTGAGTAGGTCCTCCATTTTCAGCAGCACCCTCAGATATTCCATGGTCATCAGTAAACTTCACATCTATCTTTTTCTCTGGTGAAAAATCTGCCCATGGCTCTGGATGTTCCATCCCACACATTTCGTCTTATGATGTTGAAGCGTACAGTGCTGTCATTATTTGCTGTAGTAACAATCTGCTCCAAGATTCTCTCTAAGCTCTGTACATCACTGAAACTTTTTTTTTTTAAAAACAACAACAAAAAAACAGTAAAGAAATATACTAGTCTCAATGGCAATAACCCACCAATAGAATAATGATGTACCATCTTTAAGACTGTAATTGATATTTAACAAAAAAGAGATACAAATCAAGAATGTTTGTGATAATGGAAAAAAGATAAGTTTGACTTTTTATCTTGTCATAAATATATATAAATGCACTACATAAATACAAGTAGAACAAGAAGAAAAAAAAAACAAGATTCAACACTGACAGCCACCTTCCATTCAAAAAAATAAAAATAAACCAAAACATACATCAAATAAAATATAATTAATCTGATAGCCTTGGTAATATTCAAATGACAACAGAAATGGCAGGTTGCAAGTTTGCTTATTCAGACTGATCCAAAACTAGACAGCAGGTGACTCCTTTTCTGCAACAAACATCAAATATTGGTCAATATGTTAACCTTTCAACATGAAAACTAAAAGTTTTTGTTGTACTAACCTTTCACTTGCCCTTGAATCTAAAGATGTTGAAATGGCTTCTTGGAGGTTGGGGTCATCTAACAGGTATTCTTCCTCAAATAGTCCAAGATATGTACTGCAAAGTCAGAATGTTTTTAATTAATGTTAGAGGAATGTTAAATTACATATAAATGATGTTGACATAATTACATTATCACATGACATGGATTGGCCTCAGCATTATTAAAGTAGTGTGGGATCATCTCGACAGTGAACAGAACAAAAGGCCCCGAAAACTATTCCTGAACAATGCTTAAAGAAATTAATTAAAAAGAAGACATCACCATCAAGAAAGCTTGGTTAAGAGAGTTCAAGCTGTGTTGAAGACTAAAGTAGCTCATCTCACATAGTTTTTTTAAGCTCATTAAAATTGTACAAGTTTTGTTCTAGCCCACTATACTGTGTTCCCATGTATGTTTATAGACTTCAGTAAATCACTGCGCTTATTTCCTATTTTTCCAGCAAAATATAAAGAAAGGAAGGGTGGCTTATGACTTTTGCACAATAGAGCTAAAAAATTAAACAATACAAACATGTACAAAAGACATACCTTTAGGATGTGCTGGATAAACTTGACTGGGTAGGTCCATTAGACACACTGGAGGTGTTAGTAGAGAAGACGTGTGTCACCAGTACCACTGGCAGAAGAACCCACTGATAAGCCATGTGTGTTGTCACTGACAATGGCAGATGTTTGACTGGAGTAAGGCTCATTCTCATCAGTAGCAATGACAGCAGGATTGGTGGACATTGTGAGGGTGTCAGCAGAGATGGAAGATTCAACAGTACAACAACATTCAACAACATCTTGGGTAGCAACGCACCAGATAACCTCATCATCACCAGACATGGGCTGTGTGTTAACAATGGGAATGGCTGAGGTAACTTCTTTAGAAATTTCAACTGTGAGAACAAAAAGAACAGCAGTTTAACTTTTGAATAACATCAAATCACATATATAGCTTGTACTTTTCATGTCTTTTTTTGGTACATTTTTTTCTGCTCAAAATATTAAACTAAATTTTAATATGATTTTAACGAAGACTTGACACTTAACTGAAGATACAATACCTAAGATGACTAAGTAACAGACACTGAACCAACTTAATTTCCAGTTTATTTGGAGCTACTTTTAGATAGGAATATTTACCGCATTTGTCAGAATCCAACGTTTCTGTGAAATCAGGCCTGCTTGTATGGCTACACTCTCCATCAGAATATGTCTGTAAATTAAAACAGATAATGAATGTCACTACACTGACAACAAAATGGCATAATAAATATTAATATTACGTTAAAACATAATAGATTTGCTGAAATGCTCAGGATTACTTACTGATTCATTGTCCTCACGTAAAATGACCTTGTCAGGTCTGACGTAAATTGACTTCTGATGAAACAGTTTTTTCATAAGGTCTCCATTCAAAGTCTGTTTGGAAGTGAGTGATGGCTCAACTAATTTGGTGTGGCATGCCAGCAAAATTTGTAGCCTAAGGGAGGAAGAAAAGATAGTGTATATGAAAGTTTTGTTAATGCTAAAAGACTACAATACAGTACATTAAAAGGTTTAATTTGTGTTAACTCTAAAAGATAACAATCCAATCTTCTAATCAGTGCTCCCAGATCCTTTTTGGAAATACCCAAAGTTGACCTTTAATAGTACTGTATAATACTTAATTTTATTACTTTTACAAGTAACCAAAAATTCTTTTAATGAAATATGATCCGAAGGATCTAAAGCTTACCTACATCCTTCTGCAACTGGCTGGAAGGCAGCGCTTATTGCCTGCATCACTTTGTCTGCAGCTAAACTCCAGTGCAGATTTTATATGTCCATTTTCGAAAAGCCAAGCTTTTTTGTTACACCTTGGCACATGTGCAGTTAGATGGTCTGGCAAGAGAATCACCTCTTTGGTGAAAGACTGAGCCACAGAATGTGACCTGCTTAACTGTGCT
>VVHJ01052642.1:0-15912 GCA_015107715.1 Tylochromis polylepis
GACTCTTCACCATTTGCTCTTAGAACTGAAGAAGCTTCTCGGATGAAACGTCTTCAAGAAACTTAAAGAAGTCCAGACGCTTTTCTTTCCAAGCTCCTTAGATGACTCTAAGACATTTAAGCTCCTCCCCTTGGACCGGGATTGACAGACATGTGAGTTCAGTTTTAGGACAAACTAAAAAAGGTCTGAACTTATCTCTTAACGCTGAAGGACGAAGAATATAAGTGTGGGCGGGTGAAGTGAGGAGCAGGCAAGGAGAAGGGAAATGCTCCAAATGTTTCATTACAGCTGAAAACATCAGTTGAAGATTTCCAGCTTGACTTTGTGTTTCCTGGCATTCAAGCTGTTGGACTTAAAAAATGTGGTTTTGAGTAGATGACATGTTTCAGTTAAAGAAATAAAATACACTCAGAGTGGGAGGGTTGAGCATTAAGTCTCATATAGCATGTTAACCACACACACGCACACACACACACAAACTAGTCCATTATATAAGCTGACATTTGCCTTCAGAGTCATTTTAAAACAGGCATCTACCTACACATACATTTAATAAGCCATTTTATCGTGTTTATGTAAATATGCAGATACGTTTTAAAGTGTTTATATAAAGACGATCCAACAACATCCCTCACATCTCTTCAGCCACTTACCTTCTCTCTTTACACTGACCTGTGTCTGCTGAAGCTACAGAAATATACAACCTGGACCTCACAGAATAGGGCTGCAAATCTAAGCACATACTGCGAATCGAATACCGCACATACAGTTATGAATTTTTTTACGGATATCGTGAAATTTTCTTCTTCGTACAACGTGACTTTTCAGTGGTGACACAATCTCATTATATTATCAGCATACTAGTAAACAGCTGTATGGAAACTCTTCCCACATGTTTCTGCTGATGCACTCTTTCAAGGCAGATGGCAACGATTGAGAATTCACTAAATAATTCCTACACCCATCGCTGCTGACTCATAATAGTATTAACACTAAATGTAGAACTTTGTAGAAGTTTTCAGCAATTAAAGTCAAAATTGCATTTACTATGAATACATGATGACAATAAATGCGCGGCTGACGTTAAGGACACATAACGTGTAGGTAACATGGATGTAGAACATAGTCCTGTTTTTGAAACTTTAAGCTCGACCTTAGCTTTTTGAAACCAGACGCTCATGTGCTAAGTCATATCTTTCCTTGTCAGTCTTTTTGGCTACCAAGAGGACCCTAATTTTTTAAACTGGATGTTATATTGTATTAAATAATACATGAACCTAGTGAATGAGGCCATAAACTCAAGGAAGTGTTTACTGGCGTCATAGGTCATGGGAGCAGATAAATATGCATTCGCCGTATCATCAGAATGAACAGTGATGCAGATACAGCAGTTTGATGGCCCCCTGAGAGCAAGCAAAGGAGAGGAAGTCTGAAGCAAACATGCAGAACTACAGCTGAGGAACAGAAAGCATATTTAGGCAAGTACCAGTGGGCATAATAGGTGTTCCTAATCTGACCTGAGAGATCGACCAAGCAGCGCTGTTGCAACCACAGGATTCGAGTCCCACCTGCCTTTAGGACAAATGCAAATTTAAGACTTCTGCACTGCTTCACTTTTCAGACCTACATATATATATTTTAATATACAGTCTATGGTTAACGATCACAGATTTCGTCAATATTTCATTTCTCTCTTTCACGGTATCAAAATAGGAAGAAAAATGATCATAAATAAATTTAAGAAAAGAAAAGGGCCTTTAGCAGCAGCTTGGGCTTCTGCATAGTCAGTACCCCATCTGGTAGGTATTAAAGCTTAAAAAAGCTTTCTGTAGCAACCGAAATCTTTCAGTCTTGTTCTGGTGTTTTGGGTCCAATCTTCCTCCTAAAGGATCCGACTTCTGTCAGATTTTCTGGAAACCTTGCACACAAGATTGTTGAGGTCTGTCTACAGATTTGCCATAATGTTTTGTGGTAGTCCATTGTGGATGAGTGAGACGAGTTAGAATTATTATCCTGGATGTATTCCTCTGCTACAAATGCACCACAAGTCCAAAGCATGATCGATCCGGTCCCAGCACTTAACAGCTGGAGAGATTTTCCTCTATTTTGTTTTCTGACCAGAATGTATTAGAATGGTTTCGGTGTTCATTTGTAAATCTCTGATGGTATAAATGCAAAAAAAAGGCTTTTTTTTCCCCTCTGAGTACTCTTCTGTGAAGGTCGTACTTGTCCGGGTGTGGGTGCACAGACTAGAGTGCACCAAAGCTAATTCTCCGTGAGGCCTTTGAGCGTAAATAGTTTCTTAAAACATTAATCTAATGTTCAGTTTTTATTGTTCTAGTTCCACTGTGTTTCCAGTTTTATTATCTGTTCTTCATACTTTGATGTACAGTAGTTTACTTTCATGTCCTGGATCTTCACTTAATGGTTGTCTTTCTTTTTTCTTTTTAATCTATTTGTAAAACAGTTTATACAGTTTTGTTGAAAAGATGAAGTCTGTGTTCTCAGAATTTGAAAAAAAATAAAATAAAAGCGACAAAACACAAAATAATGTATTTGTTAGTATGAAAAAAGCAAAGCATTTTTGATACAATCAAGAATTTAGGATTTGTAGGTAGATTCTTACATGAGTGCTAAAGAAAACAAATTATTAGTTAATCAAATAAACTTTCAGAGGTGAATGCATTTTAAATATAAACTGCATATGTACAGTAACAGCAATTACTATCAGAATATGGCTCCAAATCTAATGGACCTTCACAGTCTTGTTCCTAATTAGTGTTTGTGTTATGTTGCTTGCTGTAATGGATTTTTGAGCAACACGACCAAATGATGACTAAAAAATGAATTTCATTTAGTAATAATAGGAAAAATAAATAATAATAATAATTAAAATTCCATCAAGGCTACCGTAGCTCACTTCCTGTTTATGCCTGAGGCCATGGAGGCACAAGGAAAGCAGCCTTGAAGCCATTTACCAGTGCACCACTGCACTTTGACCTCCTGTGAGACTGTGCCGCTGGTTGCAGTGGCTGCAAGACTCATTTTCTCTCGACAGCTGTCTCGGCCTTCCCTCTCGTGCAGACCTTGGCTGAGCGCTCTGGTTGTTCAGGCTGATTAGGGCTGGCAGCGTCAGCCTGGAAGGAACAACAAACCCTCTGAGGCTCTGACCTCCAGCCCCTCTGCAAGGCAGGATGGGAAAATAGTGGCTATACCACCTCCCTGTGTCTCTCTGGCCACCTGTTATCCACCGTCTCTCAAACTGTCATCTGAGCATCTCAGCCTTATTATTCCTTCCAGCAGGGTCTTTCTTTATTTGTATTTTTTCTACACATACACACACACACATAAACAAAAATTGTTCTTGTTTTTTTAAATATTTATTTCATTTTAAACTATATTAAACATGTTAACTAGTTTGGTCTATTATTATTGTTTTCTTTTTTTACACCTTTTGCAGATTTTCGGTCTGATAGAGAACGTTATCCTACAGTCCTGTTGCCACAGGTGAATAAAATCAGTCTTCCTTCACAAACATTTGTGAAAGAATGAGTCATTCTAAAGAGCTCACTGAATTTGAGCTTGGTACTGTAATAGGTTGCCACCCTTGCAACAAATCTGTTTGTGTAATTGCTTCCCTCCTAGATATCTCCTGATGCACATAGTGCATAAAAACCTCCTCCAGCATTAACATCAGCACAGAAGCTGTACACCAGGAGCTTCATGGGATGGGTTTGAATGCCCGAGGAGCTCCTGTGGGTGTCCCAGTTTGTCCATATAGTATACTCACTGTAGCACCAAATGTGCATTAATCCACCTCTGAAAGTAGTCCCAAATAAATGTGCTTTTTTTTTTCTATTTTGGTAAAAATTACTCTGTCCAACTGTTTCAGGAAATGAAACTGTGTATTTGTGAGTTATCTATAAAGCTTTGAATATTCAATAAAAGCCAGTGAACTAGGGGCTATATATATATTTATGTATTTGTTCTTGCAAACAAATTGTAGTGTGCAAGAATGAGTTAGCATTTCCTGCTTTTCAGAGGGTTTTTTTTTTTTTTGCTGTGTCCACTTGCTAACTAGTGGCTAAGTGAGTCTACAGAAGCTGTCAGGGCTGAACACAGGAGGTGAGGTTAGAGTTTGTAAAGTTGAGGTCATGTGACCATGTTTTAGTGTGTTTACATGCTTCAAAAATTGCATCAAATTGTGAAAATGATCTCGAAGGGGGTAAAGCCTTTGCTCGATGGAACCAGAGTGATGCCACCTTCCAGAGTGGTGTACAAAAAACACTTATCCTTCCGATACTAAACCACCAGCTTCACAAAGATAGACAATCAAAAGATAGACAAACTCTCAAGGGATCAACCAGAAAAAGCAAGAAAAAAAGAGATTGTTAGTCAGAATGTATATTTCTATGGAGGCTTGTGGACCCTTTGAACCTAAATACATGAATAATTATGAGTAAAACTATTTTAAACCCACAGTTCAGTCTTTCCCCCATCTGTTTATCTCACAGTCTATCACTCTCTGCGTCACAGTCTGCCCTCTCTCATCTTCATCTCTCTCTGTGTTGTGCTGAGTACAGGAAGTACTCCATCAGTGTTGAGGTGTCAGCTTTCTTGTTGTCTTTCTCATCACTCTTTTTCATCTCTGTCTCAGCAAACTTTTCTATTCCTCTACCCTCCTTGTCCCTTTCCCCTCCTAGCCTCATCCACCCATATCGCTCCTCTCTCCACCCTGCTCCTCCTCTCTGCAATTTACCTAACCTCCACTCTAGTCATCATCTTGATTCTCTCCAGTTGCTCCATCACCTCCCCCTACATGTGCCGAAATCACCAGAGAGGCACATGCAAGTAAATACGGACATGCATGTGCACACTCGCATTTGCATAATTACTCCCCATGCACGCACTCTGAGCCTGAGAGTGTCAATTAGTGCTGCTGTTGATGAAGTGGTTTCCAATGTTCCAGGGAAGAAGAAATCATAGACGCAGGGGCAAATTTCATCTGTGTTGTGTTTCTTCCTAATGTGTGTCAGTGAGAGCTGTAAGGGAAATATCTGTAGTTTAAAACATGTGACAAGCTGAAACATTGCAGTAAACAACCTGAAGGTTTGAAGGTGAATGAAGTTAATATGTGAGAGCCAGTGAATCTTATGCATGGATTATGATAATCAGCCTCGTGTTTGGTCTGCAGTGTTATTTAATGTGTTCCAGAGTTGCTAATTCTGACATGAAATTACGTTTGATAAACACGGTATTGACAAATTGCTTCCACAGCAATTTAGTGTTTGTTCAACAAATATCATGACGTGCAACTGGAACATAATTTACTTAAAAGTGGTGCCGGCGCTACCACCTGTAGCTTCAAAGCACAACAGGGTTCACTGCCACGATAAAGTCTCCTAAGTGATCCAGGCTGCTCTCGTTCCCACGTGCCAAACACTGGGATTTTTCAAAGCTGCTGGCATCTCAGAGACACAAGGTGTTCTTTGGTGCTGGTGCCCTGATACCCTGATCATGCCAGTAGTGAGACATGTTCATTATGTGTGGAACCTTGTAAATGAACCGTTAACTGCAGACTTTAACCCTTTGACAAACGAACAGGCATCCTTTCCTAAAGGTAACCAGCAAATAAAAAAGGGAACTTGAGTGAAAAGCACCACACTGTCTGGAGATGAAAAACGAAGCAAAAACAGAGCGCCAAAAACTGCAATTCCTCTAATGTCCACCTAAGGATGATGCCAGAATTACTCCCCAGAATCAGTTCCTCTAGATTCGCACATTATCAAACTTGTCCATCATTAAACACCATGTTTGCAGTCTGTAAAAGAAGGTTTGAGGCTCTTTGGACAAATCCCCCCTCATAACAAGTCTGAGTAGGGTTATTTTTTTCTGATAACTGACCCACCTGCATACTAGAATTGGGAGCATAGGCACTTTGATTGACAGGTGTCTTGTGTTTTGCCGTTTGTTCCCTTTGGAGCATTGTTAATGGAGTCTTGCACTCAGTGACTTGGTGTGCGGTACATACTGTACACAGAGTTTGTGCTTCACTTGTCAGTGAGTGAAACTGTATTGTTTAGACTGTTACGTTCTGCACACGTCTGCACACATACTAGTTTTGAATGCAACTTGCTAACCAAACTAGCTAGCTTTAGCTGATACCTTACCACCCGACCCTCTCATTTTATGAGTTAACTTCCATCGCCAATAAAACAACACAATGCTAATGCTGGTGTTTCGGAACGAGGAGTCCAAAACCAATAAAGGATGTCACAGTGGATCCGTCAGTCTGTTAAACTGTCAGAGCACCTTACATTGCTTTTTTATGTTGCTACTCCTCGGCATGTAAGCACCTCAAGACCTGGCTGTGCTTCGACATGTTGTCAAGAGAGTGCAAGCAGTCCATCACCACTAAGTACCAATGCAGACTTTATCGCTCTTTGAAAGAAGACCGTTAGAACACTGTTATCTCTTGTCATTCATAAATGCCCCTATCCATCAACACGCTGATGCCAAACGACGCCACGTGTTTATCTCTGCAACACCATCAGAAAGTGACAGAACATTATCAGATGCCCTGGAACGAATGAGCATGAAGGTTAATTACCACATCTGAAGAACACTTCCTGTTAAAGGTTGTCTGCTCTGTCATAAACTCGAGCGTCATGCAACATGGTGCTGGAGAGAAAGTATGGTTACACCACACTGATGTCAGTGTTGACATGACTACATGTCTTTTGCGTATGTGGCAAAAATTGTGGGTTGCCATTTCCTTCCTCCATTACTGTCAAAGGCTACTCTCCAGCACAGTGAGACCCACCATGTCACTTGTGTTTGCGGCTTGTTATGACTTTACAGCTTTATAAAAACACATCAAAATGTATTTACACGCTTTTTTGTTCCCTAAAAAAATGTGGCTTGTTTTCTCGAAAGCATTCCTAGGGTTACTTCTCATCACCGAGGAGTTAAAACGTAAAGTAGTCTCCTGGTTGAGTGATGGTTCAAATCTGTTTTCTTGCTCTTCCCTCACTGCCATTTATCTCCTAACATGGAAATCGGGTTTTACTTAAAGAGGTTTGAAAGTCACAGATGTTTGCTAACTTTAAAATAAAACCCCGAAAAGGAAGTCACTGATTATTTTACGATGGAATATATATTCTTGTTTTTAATTGTTCTGAACAGACTAATAGAGTCATAGTGTTAAAAGGCAAAGAAGGATGTAAATGGAGTTTTGCACAGAGCTTATTCGTGTGGTATTATCCGGTATGATTCCCGGTTGAGGTCGGCTGACAAAAAAAAAACACTCAGATATAAGACTTCATTCAATCTTTTGTGCCCTTTACAACCTGTATGAGATTGGATGTCTCAGAAAGTATTGTGTAATCCTTGAGTCATTGAATCATAACATAAGTGAGATAGAATGAATCTAAATTTAGAGGTTCATTTTTTTCAGGAAGTCTGACACTCGATTCCAGATTTGGAAATAAAGCTGTTACAGCTTCATATGTATTACCTTCATCAGAGGAGGAGGCGATGAGGAACAGGAGCAGGAGCATCCATCTTGGCAGATTTATTGCCGTTTTGATTGTTCCATCAGGGCAGAAGTTGTATCTTTGGCATGGTTTACTGCCATTCTCCAGCTGCAAACAGTCATCTTCCAGTTTTCTGTCTGCATTCTGTCAAAAAGGAGGACAATATAGAAAACAATAAATATAACAAATCTTTGGGTGGATTGCTTTGCCGCCTTTGTCTTATTTTCGTCTTATCCTCAGTCATTGTACATTGTTACATACATACATTGTACAAATGTGACACTTAGATTCAACATTCCTGTGCAGAATTGAAAGCAAATGGTACATAAGGGTATTTTTTTCTTTTTGTTGGTTTACTTCTCATACTTGAAGTCATAAATGAAGGTATTCATTTATTTCTTTTGGCTCAGTAGCACCACAGCTTTTTAGTTTGGTGGTTTCATCTGTTGGTGTGACACCTACCAGATGGATTGTCTTTTGGTGAAGAAATTTCCCCGAGGACCCCGGCGTCAAAAGATCTGCTTGTTTAACATTGCGGTCAGGTCAGCGTTGAGATAGATTACCTCTAAATCAATCTAGTGTATGCTAACGTGCCTTGCATGCATAATTTACCTCTTACTTTACATTAAGTGATATTTATTTGCATTTAACACGTCGCGCCATTAAAAACATCTCGGCACGCTGCAGGCATGCACACAGTACGCCGTGCACATGAACCATTTTTAACTTTTAAAGCTTATTAGTTTTTTCAAATGAGAATTTTGAAGAAAAACTAGTTTATCTTTGTCTGCATTTATTTCTGCACATCTCCTGGCTGCAGTACCATGCATCTCCTGTTCCTGAATGCTGCTGCAGCACTGAGCTTCCCACCAGCTTGTATACATGTACATGTCCGCTGCCGTCAGCAGCCAATCTAAGAGGGTCTCATAAACAATTCAGCCGCAGCATGACAGTACAACAAGCACACTGTTAGAGTTATCTACACAGGTCTTCAGCTTTTCTTTTTGGTGTGCCTCACTTGTTTTCTTTGTCATCCTGTTTTTCTGTCTGTCATCTTCCTCCTCCCCCTCTTCCTCCTCCTGCTCCTCCTTTCTGCTGCTGCTGCTGTTTCTTATTGACATGGTAATCCTCTTGTCACCACAACCGGCCGCCTGTGTTTATAGAAACAGCTATAAGCCTGGTGTTTGTGCGTGAGCAGACATGCTTATCTCCGTCAGGTGTAGGGGTGTGTTTGACTGTGTGCGCTTAAGGACGTGTTACGAGATTATTTATTATGTATTACTGTATTTTCTTTCCCACATTTCACTTGCAGTTGAATAAAACACGTCTCTTCGCTCTTGAACACCTGTTCTGTTCACTTGCCTTGTCATGACTGACAGAGCCAGGTAATAAAAATGTGGTGAACAAAGTATTCAAATCATTCGAGGCAGAATGCACTTTTGTTCCTCAAGTGCAAAAATCACAACAAATTTTACAGAAGAGAGACACAAGCACGCAAAATAAGTGAGAAAACTGGTCACCTCGTAAATCTTATTAATGCTTTTGGGAAAATCATGAACCTGATACTATATAGTATTACCACGACGCTACGCTATCAGATCACACCCTGTGTCATCCTCCTCGTTGACTTTTATTGGGGTGGTAAAATAAACTTTGTGTCTTCTAGCAAATGAGACCATAGATTTGTCAGGAAAGTATTTCATGAGGTCATAGACTGAGGGAGCCAAGGGGTCATTTTCCAGTAGACTTCTATACCACACCTCCTTTTTGGAACCTCTGAGTCGCCCCCTGCTGATCATTAGAAAGAATGCAGGTTTGAGGTACTTCTCCGTTGGCTTTCGTTTTCAGCCATGAAAGCTATGTCTATCTTTTATATGCAGTCTGTGCTTATAAACCATGCTGAAGTAACCTTGTTTAAAATGCTGAAGCCAGAATTCCTGCTGTTTGTCAGGCTGTGATCAGTAACAGGAGGTTTTGGATGAAAGCACAGTATAAATGCAGCCATTTGCTATTTTATTGTCTGTCATGATGCAAGGGCAAAAACCCCAAGCCTGCCAATCGCTGACATTGTCACTGCAGACTAGGATCATTTTAAACATTTTTATTGAATTTCACACTTTCTGCAAAAGAAACTGACAATCCATTTGATTTGATTGGCTGCCCCTGTTAAACAAAATATTTTTTTTTAAAAAACAGGTGGGTGGGTGGGGCTTCTTTGCTTAAAGCTAGAGAGCTATTCCTATGACATCATCAGTGATATCATAAACTGGTTAAAGAAGGCCAAAAACAGTTTGAAACCAATTATTTAGAGACATAAATTTGTATTGCAGTTATGGAGTTATATGAGAAAATAAATAAAAATACTTCAGAGTCTATTTTAATATTAAAATAATGCAAAAATATTATTTTCCATGAGATAAAAATAAGCAGACAACGCTCCACAAACTGCACAAAAAAAAAGAAAAGAAAAAAGAATGCTCTGAATCTCAGTCGTTAAAATGCACTGATTAAAATCTCAACTTGATTTGTACAATTATCCTGTTGCTGGAATCCTTTATGAACTTTTTATTCTGTACACACATCACACAATGCACACACATGTTCCCAATTAACACGAGGCAGCAGAAAGTGGATCGGCTCTGCAGAGAGCTGATTGGTGTTTCAAATGTCGTCTCCGTTTCTGCTGTAACGTCTCCGTTCGTGGATTATGTAAAATTATTCATAATTGACTCCAAAAACAATCACAAACACAGTGACACACACACACACACACAATCACCTACAAGCAGCGGCGGCAGCGCACAGATTAAACATGTAAAGTTATTTAAATACAGTCTTCACAAACCCCACATGATAGAACTGAGAGTTTATACATGTCCACACACACACACACACACACACACACACATCTCTCTGTCTCTGTGAGCATGTCATGTGACCTGCTTCTGCTCCAGAGTCACACTGAGACAGAGATGAGATGAAGTGATCTGACTGATGACTCTGATTACCTTCACCCAGCCATGACACACACACACACACATACACACACTCAGATGCCTCGCTGGCAGCCCACTGTCTCCACAACCCCCTCGAGTCACCTAAGCATCAACGTGAAATCTTTCAGATAAAGCCTTTCAACTGAATCGTTAGTTTATAAGACAAACTTAGGGCAAACGAGTGATCCCTGTGGTTAGGAACCGGCTCAGGAGTGCCAAAGCGTGTGTGCGCTCCTTTCTTTACACCCCTGCTGTACTCCCGAGCCTCTGTTTGATTGGTTCGGTGGCTGGCAGCTGTAATAGGTGCAGCAGTGTCTCAAAAGTTGAACTGGGGATCGGTAATGGGATGAGGATGTACCATAGTGGTCTTGCAGCCTACTGAGAGAGAGATCCTATTTACAATACTGTGCAAATAATACACCCTGTGATTTCTGTCCTCTTACATCGAAAACCACCATTTAATCTTTCTTGTATATATTCTACAAGAAAAATCTAATATTTTCTGCAACAGTCAAATACAAAAGCCTTTTATTGCCAATAAAACCAGTTGTTCTGTTAATCTATCGTTATCTGCACCCAGCCCTTCAAGGTGCTGAAAGAAACTTACCAAGTAAATTCTAGCATAAGTTCCAATATGTCCTCCAATTAAACCGTCATCAGTCATTTTTTCCAACAATAAGAAAAGTATTATTGAAACAACACAGTGTTCCAGCTTTAAAAGGATGTGAGGACGTAGGTGGGTTTGCAGGGACACAGACACACCTGACTTTCAAAGAAGTCTCCTAATTGGTTAAGGTAAGAAAAAAAAAAAGATCCTGAACAACGAACACATGATCGAAAGCTCCAGTTTCCAGGCTACAAGGGAGCCAAATTAAGCCCCATTCAAAAGTGGCGACACCAGTGCACATGTTAAAATCACTTACTTACATGGCTTTGAGAGGTTGCTAAGCTTTAAAATGCTATATCATAATCAGAGCTTGCATGATTTAATGGAGAATTTTCTGACCTTCAGATCAGCTGTCACTGTTTTTGCTCTGTGTTGTGTGACGTCTCCATAAAGTAAGTGAAAGTCAACGTAAAATTGCATGCAGAAGACAGCACTTTGACATGTTGTGGACGCTGCGCTTAGGGTAGAAGAGATTACGAGCAGTTTAGTGCAAGCACAGTGCTGAGCTACTCTGGTATACACCCACACAGTGACAAGTTTATAACAGCTTTAAGTTTTGTGTTGTTTCTTTGTGGCTCATCGTCAGAGTTACAGATTGAAAATCCCAGAACTTATTGTATCAGGACACATGCTCCTGAGCTGGCACATCGCAGGGATGTTCAGGTTGATGCGGCGTTGAGGATCAGTGCCAGTAATTTAGATTGTTTTAATAGTAATGCATTAAAACAATATTATATTATTATGAGAATGATGTCAGATTTAACCTATTAGTTTCACATCAGGTTGGTATCTCTGAATAAGGGAGATGCGCGATTCCCCACGGGTTCATGCTTGCGGCTCTGCCCTCTTTCAAATGAATGTGTCTGTGGGGAGTGTCTTCAGTCATCTAATATGGGGTGACTGTGGCTAGGAGGTAGCAGGTCATCTACTAATTGGAAGTTTGGTGGTACAATCCCTGGAGCTCATTGGGCAAGATACTAAACCCCAAGTTGCTCCCGATAAGCTCATCAGAGTGTGCATGTTAGCTAGCAAGCACTCAGACAGAAGGAGGAGCTTGTGTGGATGTGTGTGAATGAGACGTTGTATAAAATGCTTTGAGTGCTCGAGAAAGAGAGCACTATATAAGAACCAGTCCATTTACCATCATCAACACAAAGCAAGTGAAGTCAGAAGGAAAGTCTTCCTGTTTTTTTGGTTTGAGATGAATCGGTGCTTAATGCAGCTGTGGTTTTTCAGATGTTATCTCTTCTCAACTTGTTGTTTCACTAAATGTGTGTTTTTTGGGGCGAGCGAGTCTCCTGTGTGGGCAGGGCACGGTGAAGTATGGAGGAGAAGCAGGTGAGCCACTTTACACATATAAAAGCAGACTGGATGACTTAGAATGAGACCGTGTGGGCCTAAATCATGCTAAATCATTCAGTAAAGCTTATGTTCTTTCTCAGCATGCTGGAACAGGCAAACAGTTACCCCGTGCTTTTCTTTTTTTGTATGCAGAGTGGAGCGTGTGCCTTAAAGAAGTTAATTTACATTATGCCAATCTGCAGTGTGCTAATTTATAAACCAAAATATAGGCAGGTAGTTTCAATAATGATCAGCATTCTAGCAAGGGCATCATGAAATTACCAATTAAAAAGCAAGTAGGCCCAATGAAGGAGCGAATAAGCTGCTAAATATTAAGCACGGGTTTTATGGATGTGTGTCTCTCTGGAAAAAGCATGAAAAACCAGAGCAGTGAGAAGCAGCTGAAGGAGAACTGATGTTTGTTGTTTTGATATGAAGGTAAAATCACCAGCTGGACATTATTGGGGCCTGACAGCTCTGACAGCTCAGGTGGAGTGCAGGATTCATTCTTTCTTTACTAATAAACTACTCCCCCTAATCTTTGTGACACAACTGACCTGTATGATGTATAGATCAGTGTCTCCCAACCACTGTGCCGCGGCACACCTATGTGCTGCGAGAAATGATCAGGTGTGCCGTGGAAGATTACCCGGTTCAACCTGATTAGTACTCTAAGCAACCACTAGAGGGCAGTACAACTACCTGCTCTAATTAAATGGGTTGCCAACTGCCAGTAAAACAGAAGAAGACGAAGAAGAAATGACATAACAGTCACGCTGTAAGTGAGACAACGCAGCGCGTAACAGCAATAGATAAATATTTGAAAAGACAAAGTGGTCAGTCTGACCTGGGTCCTGGAGAAAACTGCGACCCAGATGAAGGCCCTAGCATGAGAAGTGGTCAGGAGAAAGCAACAAAGGTACACTGGGGACAAACCGAGCCAGTTCCACTACTCCTGGTGCGCGGGGAGAAATGATCAACATGCTTTTTGTGACATTTTTGTTTGGTGGTGTGCCGTGCCTCCAAAAGGTTGAGAAACACTGTTATAGATGACACACAGCCATGTGTTAGTGAAGTTACAGCAGCATGTGCAGAAATGTGCAGATTCCTCTGTTTTGCTTTGTTTTAGTCTTTTTCTTCTTTTTGCCGGCTGCGTTAAGCTGCAGGTATTTACTGAAGCCAATGTGACATATTTAAGATTGAGACATTTCAGGTGGGTTTGTTCCGTAAATAGCTGTGTTTTGACAGATATTTCACTTTGATTTGTAACAGATCCAATATTTCAGAGAAGAATAAATTAATTAATTACACCGAAGTTCGTCTTTGCTAAGAAAAGCCAGACGGACACTATTTCACTGTAGACCAGTCTTTAAAATGTGAAACACTGCAAACCTGTGGCTCACTGTGAAAGCTCCCTTAGCTGGGAAACTTTTAAATACATATGCATAAGCAGTACTTTAAATTAAACTGACACTGAGTTTAGTGAATATCAAAAGAAGGATCTACACTGTTAGTAAATCTGTCCCAAAAAGATTATTTTAGATAAGAATAGATTTGTTTAAATAATTCATGCATGTTAAAAGCTAAAAAAGGCCTAAAAGCTTTTTTTCCCCCGTCTAGTCACACAGCCATTGTTATCTTCAGGTTTTCACATCTGTTTGAGTGTGAACACGTTCAGCCCAAAACGACACTGTGCCCAACGCCGTTGCTACTCTTTCCTCCGCAGTGATGAACTTCCCAACACCATCATTCATATTAATGCCACTGCAGCCAGTATCAGTCGCTGTCCGGCGGCTCAGCCTCAGCGATGAAGCGATGAACGAGGGCTCATCAGCAGCGTGGAATTCTCCTCAGAGGCTCCAGAGATCAAAGTCGGGCTAAAATCTGGTTCGCCTTTCATAAAAATTCAATTTAATACGTCTTTGATCATGCACATCGCAGTTCTCTAAATCAATGAGTTTTGGATTGTGTTAAGAAAGCTCATTGTGTTTGCTCCCTTTTGATCGCAGGATTGCAGGCTATCAGTGCTTTGGTGTGCGTGCCTTGTTTTGAGCAGCAAAAAAAAGAAAATGTGGTAGAAGTGCGGTGTTTTGGCCAAGCCGTTTTAAAAAAAAAAAAAAGCCTCCTCATAGCTGCACTGATCAATGCTGGGTTTTTTTTTATTCCCGTTACTACCAAAGCCACGAGTGGGCAGGCAGTAGCATCTGACGGACATTATTAAGGTGACTAAAACGACCAATTTTCAGAACTTCACTGGAGTCTGGAGATAAAATCAAAGGCAAATGTTAGTCAGTTTGCATTGCAGAGGCCAGGCGTGCGCATTCGAAACCACTGGGAAATATGGAATATAATGATTATCTGACACACGTTCCTCCTCATAACCAGAAGACCCAACTTTTTAGGGTTGTAATAAGTTTGGTTCATACCTCGGTTTTGTCCAGAAAACCTGGGTCCATAGTCCCAGCGTTTCCTCGTGATAGCTGATAGCGATGATATTGGTAAAGATAAAAGTTATTCACCGCTCCTAGCAGAACTCTGGGAGTTTATCAGGACGGCACTCTCCCACTTGTTTTTCCTTCCAGTTGAGCAAATAGAATATACTCGCTCGTAATTAATCTTTTTAAGCTTTAGATGATCCAATCATCAAGGCACATGACATGTAAGAGAGGAAATTCAAAAGAAAAATGTAACTGGACAAAGCTGTGCTCTTTAGGTTGTGTTAACCCAACAGCAACTCGTGTCAGAAAACGGTCCCTCTTACAGTCTCAGCAGCACTCAGCCTACGTAGACTGATGGAGACGAGTGGAGATGGAGCTGATCTGATGAACCACCCGTGTAGTCTAACGCACGTGTAAACTCGCTGCCTTAGAAATCAACACTAATGACTCTGTGCCATTTGTGTGCTTCTATATTAAAGAACACTACAAAGGTTAGATGTTGCAAGGAGAATGTTTGTCGTGGGTCTCGTCACAGATGTGCACACATCTGTCCAATGAGTTTGAATGGGGGGGAAAATGCAACAGTGCAGTAGTGGTGACTTGGATATGTCTCTGAGCGTATTCCTCCTTCAGTCTTGTATGTCTTTAGTGGCCGCTCCTTCTGTCAGGCCTCATATCTCTGAGTTTTGCACTTTTGTTTTGTTTACTTCCTCTTTTACTTTCAAAGTCAGTATTTTTGTATATATTCAGTGTCAGTTTTACTTCTTTCTGTTTTCTCTTGATTCTGGGATTTTTCTTACTTGTGTTTATTACATCAACTATGTTTGATTTGTGTGACACTGGGTTAAAAAAAAAAATAAGCATATGAATATAATAGAAAAATCCATCCATCCCCACAGGTTGTGGGGGCAGCAGTCTGAGCAGAGAGGCCTCCC
>VVHJ01052647.1:4552-14723 GCA_015107715.1 Tylochromis polylepis
TTGTTGTTCTTTTAAATTAAATGCATGTTGAAGATTTTATTAACCAAGCCCTCTTGTGTGTAGATTATCATATTGTAAGAAGGTTTGGATTAGAGGTGAAATGTAAACATCCAAGTGTGAACACTGAGTTATTGGATCTGTCTGATGGAATTAATCATGTCTCAGTCCCGAGGCCGTGTCTTGAATTCACATTGTACTGTGTGTAATAGGAATTGTTCTGTAACGGTGATTGAAGGAGGTGTGTGTCTTACAGCTTATGGTGCACGTGGTTGCAGCAGGCATGCACATACAAGCTTGGAGCCGCTCTAAATGGCTTTCTTAGTAAGCCATTTCTTTTCTTAATAAGCGCAGTTTCCTTGTTTGATTTGGTACCAGTGCGAATCAACAATTTTATGTTTGATCATAATGAGAATAATTGGAGCGTTGATTTGTTTTGCTCGTTTTTACAATGCCTTGTATAGTCTCGCTGTTTCAGGGGGCCTGGGTTTGGCGGTTTTTCATTCATCTCATGGTTTTGTGTTGTAGATCTGACGTCACCAGTGGATTGTAAAGGGAATGCGGTTTTACAAAACAAAGGTTGAACTAATGTGATTACATCTTTGTTTTGTCTCATTAGTTGGAGCCTGTTTATCTGAAGCTGTTTAGTTGATCTTACAATAATGATAATTAATATTATAAAGAAATATTACAAATATTACAAAGCTACACAGCCATCTCAACATATTATGGTAAAAGGGTTTTTTGTTTGTTTGTTTGTTGTTGTTGTTGTTTTTTTAGAGGTAAGTGAGTGCTGTGGTATATCTGTATTTGCTAAAAATGCTTCCTCATGTGCCATTGCAGTGTAATTGTTTTATTTGATACTAAGAACTGAACTCTTAGCCCATTAATTTTTCTTTAGGTTACTTTCATAGTTGAGTTTTCGACTTGCATAAATCTATTTGTGTTTTCTTGTACTTCAGAGTAATTTACTAGCGTTCTACTGAGTGAGTAAAGTTACAAACACGCTAATAGCAAGGTGTATTTTTACTGTTTTGTCCACTAATGCTTGTGAAGAGGAAACCAGTTTTTCAGTTTTGTAATGCTACAGTGAAAAATATTTGAGTGTTTTGATGTGTTTTCCTTGTGTTGTAGCTCAGACATGAGTGGGGCCAGTAACACACTGGCGCGGGAGTTCTTGACTGATGTGCATCAGCTCTGCAGTGCAGTAGCCCAGAGAGCGGAGGCAAGGGAGGAAGATGAGGAGGAAAGTCACATGGTGGCTCTGGGCGAGTACCTGGTCAGGGGACGGGGCTTCCTGCTGCTCAGTACCCTGGACTCGATCATTGACCAGGTAAGGAGAAGTCAAGTGCACCCATCCTGACTTCGCTAATAGAGAAAAAATCCATTCTGTATTTAATTCCACCAAACGGTAATCTTTCTGTGCTGTAGTTACAGAGAACCCACAAACATTTATCTATTTTTTTATTTTATTTTTATTTATTTTATTATTTATTTTATTTATTATTTTTTATATATATATTATTATTTTATTTATAGTTTTTATTTTATATTTTTATTTATTATTATTTATTTATTTTATTTTATATACTTATTTATGCAGCTTTTCCAACACCAGCGTATCAAATTCAAGTTTCTCTACATTTGCTGCCTTTTTGCAGCATCTAATCTCTTGATCAAGAAGAAACTGCAGATAGACTTTGCAGTAGAGAGATACAATATAGTTAAAGCACATGACAGAAAAGAAAGAATGGCGATATTTAATGATCATAGTGCACTAAGCCTTTAGGTAAATGTACATTATGCATTGATAAGACATGATAAAATATTATGAACGAACAAGATGGAATTTAGTTGAGCATGCTGTATATTTTAAAATTTCCTGGAGTTTGATGGTTGTCAATAACTTTTTTCTGTGCTTTTTTTAAGTGCCTGGAGGTGACTACTGTTGTGATTTGGTGATATATAACACTGAATTGAATTGACTGCTTTCATATGCTTCTAGAAACTTTGTTTGCATTAGGGGACTTCCAGGGATTATAGCCAATTATGTTACTACCACAGAGCCAGTATTTTCTGTTTGTTCAAAGGCAATTTAGGCTCCTACACTACATCTGTTTCTGGTGTTTACACAACTTGCAAGGTGGTTTTATCATAAGAGGAAACTGGCGATGCCCACACGCTGCTTGATGACATGAATGATTGCAGAGAGGCGGTCTTTCTGTTCCTGCTATATGCAAATTATTGATGCAGTCTGTATAGAATAGATGAGTGGCACTTAAAAATGCGCGTGCGTGCACACACACATATATGTGTGTGTGCATTTTTATGATTCATTGAAGACAATAACTCAGAAATTCTTTGATGTGGTCTGAATGATATTAGTACGTAGAAATAAATGAAGGCCACAGTTTCTTACCCTCTGTCTATGATAGTGAGTTGAGGCCTTTATTGAGGTGCTCCTGTTAAATAGGATGTGCCTTTTTTTAGAGACCGTTTTTGTTTTCTCTGTTAACTGGCACCAGGCTCTGACAGAGCCTACACACTCTTCAGACTTCACCTTGGAGCCCACGCTAGAGCGCACTGTGTGTTTTTTATATATTGATTTGGTCTGTGAGTGTTTCTGTGTTAAGAAAGAGTTTAGGGGATTTTTTATTTATTTATTTATCTTTAATCCACGGTGACTTTTGCAGCTTTCACATGACTGCTGGAGCGCTTCCCCTTAATAGTTGGTGTGAGAAAAGGATTTGGGGGGGAAAATGACCTGTGGAAGTTATGGTGTAGTGAGACATGTTGCAACTGCTGAGTGGACCTTTAAAATGTGTATATGATAGAAGGTTCATGCAAGTCACAAGCAATTAAACAGGCTAAACATCAGCAAAACTCAGACTGCTCTAGTGTTTCATTGCCATTGAAAAAGTCTTACATCACACCAAAACTGTTTTTATATAAGTACCACAAGAAATGCAATCTTGTCTGTTTGTCAGTGTCCCCACTGCCTCATGTTATTCATATCTTTTAGCTAATTTAAAGTACTCTCAGTATATATTCTATTTTTATCCAAGCCTTCAGTGTAAAGCATTCATGCGCAGGTGTGTGCATCAGCAGCGTCCCAGGTGGAATAAAGCCTTCAGAGACACATTATGAAGAACTTACGCTTTTCAAATAAATCAGGTTTTAAATCATAGATCTAGTGTGTGAGAAAATGTATTTTGAGTAGTGTTTGTTCCACTCTGTTGTTATCTCCTCCCACACTGTCACCTTCACTCTGTTTAGATGTTCAGATCTACTCAGTAAAATTCTCTTTAACAGTAGAAGTGTAATTAGTTGTTACATTAGCAGCACATATGACTGACTACAGAGTCCTGTAGTCAGTCATATAACATATAACATGATTTGAGGGTTTTATTAAATTATTTTTTGTGCCCTTTTAAATGTGTTAAGGTTGTGTGTTGATGTGTTAAGCATCAGGCTGGTGTCATCTCTTTGATTTCACCTTAATAGTTTAACTTTCAAATGCTTACTACACATACTACAGCTAGAAAAAAAATGTATTGGAGGTGGTGAATCTACACTGAAGTCCTCCACTGAATGGAGGTAAAAATATTTGTGGAAAAATTCCAGAGTAATACTAACAGAATATCTAGTGAAGATACTACTGGATGAGTGACTCGCGTTTAATTACTGAATGTCGGTGTGAGTCATTTCTGTCCGCAAACAGTTAAAGTTGACAGACCCATTGGAGATCTTCTAGAGAACAGAACCACCAAAGGACGTCTTGAGCCAAAGCAAATGAGCATGTTGGCCATGTCTCTTACCCTGTATTCACATTTCAATACCAAGTACACTAGGGACAAAACAAATTTTAAAAAGAGAGTGCGACTGAACAGTTGTGGCTATAACGTTCACTTACCTCTGAACCAGAAAAAACATGAGAGAAGCACCAATTAGAAAGACAGAAGGAGCGGGACTTCATCCTCTGCCAAGGATGCTATTAATACTCTCCTTTGGGCATTTCCACAGCAAAGTTGTTTGGTGTTATGTTCATGCTCTTCTATTATGAATCATTAAGAAAAAAACAGCTTTTTTCTCCCGTCACTATCCAAAATGAACCTCTTGCAATAAATGGAGCTGCGTATTTGTAAAAAGTAGTAACTGAACATAATTCTTTGAAATGCTCAAAATGATCCTGGAATGAAATGGATTGCATTTACACACTGCACTTTTTTTTAAATGCAGTCTAAGTCAGCGTACGTTATAAACTAAACATACAGTATGTTTTTGCTAAATCAGAAAGCTGTTTAATTCACACATGAAGGAGTAGGTTTATCATTTTTAATTAACACCTGGAGGAGGAATCCTCTGGATAGACATGAGATCCCCAAGGTCTCAGAAGTAAGTCTGTCATGTAGCTGCTACATTGCTCCTCGACACACTTGCATTGAAGATTAAATAACTAATTCAATAAAAGTGCATATAAAAGACAAATGCTTTATTTCCAGCTGAGGGAAGTTTTTAAATTTGTTAAATTTAGATATAAAGCAGATTATTGTGTGTGGCAATAATCTATTCATTCTCACGGCTGCGAACCGTGTGTGGTGGTGGGTGTGTCTTGGTGTGACATTGGAGTGTGACCACAGGGAAAAGCAAAGGGCGGCTTTCTAGGTTAACTCAGTGTGCTTTGTTGCCCTCTCAGGAGCTGACCTGTCGCGAGGAACTGCTCACTTTGCTGCTGTCTTTACTCCCATTGGTCTGGAAGATTCCTGTGCAGGAGGAAAAAGCCCCAGGTCAGTACCCACACATGTGTAATGTACATAAAAATTTCACTTTAAACATATAAAGTAAAAAAATTAGCTAACCATTATAGTTACTCTGTTTCGTCTTCCAGCATTTACATTATTCTTAAAAAAAATAATTACTATCAAGCAATCCCAAAAAGTTGATTGTGGGAGAAACGAGACAGAAGAAGTCACTTGGATGAGTGATGAAACGTTTCTCCCACTGAAAACGCTACGTCCAGATGAACAGAATCAACTTTTTGGGATTTCCTTACCTGGATGACTGAGCATGCATCAAGACTATCAAGCAATCTTCCAGGATCAGGTTTGGTGGGTTTGTCAGTCCTGTGCAAGAGTCTTTAGCCATTGTTCATTTCTTTATATATTTGTTGGAGAATGGGGAAATGAATGCAGGGATTTATGGAAACATGTGCAGACACACATGGAAATAACGTATATAAGTGAATATTAAAAGTTAGTGTTTGTTGGGACCACCTTTATTCTTTCGTACAGCTTTAGTTGAGCTTTTTTTGTAATTTCTTTAAGTAGCTTTCAGGAATAGTTTTCCAGGTTCTTTGGATGTTTGCTCCCTTTTATTCTGTTCTCTGTTAAGATGATCCCATCTTAATGTTGAGGTCCATGACTAATAGTTTTCCACTGTGTTTTTCTATCCAGGTATGCTTTTACTGCTTTGGCAGTGTGCTTAGGATCATTGTCATGCTGAAAAATGAAGTCATTGCCAATTTCCCATATGGTATAGGATGATGGCTAATTACATCAATTTTGAAAAGATCCCTAACACCACTGGCTGAAATACAGCCCAAAACCGTGACAGAGCCTCCACTGTGTTTTACAGATGGCTGTAGACACTCAGTTGTACCGCTCTCCCGATCTCCTCGGTATATTTTTTGGTTCAACAGGTGAATCCATAAGACCTTTTCTCCCTCTTTCCCATTCTTATGAATAGCTTCTTGACAGCCACATTTCCAATCAGACAATTTCTGATGAGGCTTTGGCAAAAAGTAAATGGATCAACTAAAGAGCCAGATGCATCTCTATTTTTTCCTCTTTCTTATTTCTCAAGGACTTTCAGATACTTTCATGCGCTGTATATTTTGATCCTGCCAATGTTCAGTGTCCAAAGAAAACATTTGAAAGACCTTCATAAACTCTGGAAAACTGTTGGTCAAGACCAGTTTAAAAAAATTACAAAACATTGTCTCCTTGGAAACAAAATGGATAGAAATTAGGGGGAAGCTCGAGAGTTTTGCACACTACTGTATGTGAAGACACTGAAATTGGTTTTGACTAAAATTGTGTCTCTAATGTCCTTATTAAATTACTTATTTTTATTTCAGGGCAGTACTCGCACAACACAAACTCTCTACTGTACTTGTTTTGCAACGGATTAATCAATTTTAACTATTTACGACATTGTAAATGATGTTAGTATTACAAGCACAAGCAGCCACAGAACAGGAGAAGAGCAGTGATTACAGAGTCCTGTGACCTCCAGATGACACTGGCATTTAGTACAGGGTTGCCGATCCTTTCTAACATGCACCCTAGACATTTTTACTTTAATTAATTCTGGCTTACTGAAAGTTTGAGCAAACAGGGTATGGCTGCTGAGATGCAGTTGAGCATTACACTTAGGAAGTAATAATTTTGATATTTTAAAAAAGATATTTGTCAGGCTGGTGTCTAACATTAAGTGTCAAATGCTAAAATGTGACATTTACAGCCGCTGAGTGTATGACTAGAAGTATACTGGCTAAGGTACGTCTATCGGCAGTCCTGTGAAAAACTAAACACATCCTATGAAAAAGGTTGCCTTTTTGACATTTATAACATTTTGTACTCTTTGAAGCAATACCAGTTAATACAAGTGTTGTATTCAAACTCTGTCAAAATGTAACAACTTCACTGTTTTCCTATATTCAGTTAGTTAATAAAGATCAGTCACTTGCAAAAAAGTGCATTTATACTTATGTAACACCTTCAGATCCATATAAATATAAAGCGTTTGTGAGATCTAGGGCCGGGTACTTTCCTTTCTGTGGAAGTTTGTGGTATAATCACTCCAGTCTCAGTCAGGTTTTAAGACAAAAAGGTTGTGAACACCAGAGAGTCAGTCAGGGTAATTTAAAAGATGTATTTGAAGTATGTTAGTCAAAGTACACATAACAATGATTGGCTCAAGCAAGTTCAGATCAAGATCACTTGATGCATAAAAAGAAATGAATATGAAAGGCTCAATGAACCCTCCCAGATTTTATCCCAGGATCTACAGGTAACTCTTGCAACTGTTGGTGACAAAGTGCACGTATTCATAATCAGAAAGCAATAGAAGAAGTTTAATTTGCATGGGTGGAGGGCCAGTAAAAAAGTATTTTCTATCCAAAAACAACATTAAAGCTGCACTACAGTTTTCCAGTGAACATATTGGCAAAGAGCTTACCTTTTGTAATATTGTTTGGTCACAGTAATGGTAGGATGTAGAGCACAGACCAAAGACAGCTGTTCATGAAAAGAACCTCATACAAACTGTGAAGCCTGGTGGTGAAAATATTATGGTTTGAGGTTGCTCCTCTGCCTCAGGGACTTGGCAGCTTGTTGGCAGTGCTTTAACTTTTATTTTTGCATATCAAAGCTTACTTGATGATGATATGAAGCTGTTTGTCTGAATGTCTAAACAATGTAGGACCATTTAATAGGATAATGGTCCTAAGGACTCTAAAAAATCCACCAAGGAATGGCACAAAAAGAAAAAAATGCGGTGGTGTTGAATGGCTTGGTCACAAAGAAAAAGGCCAAAGATTTTAATCCCATTTAAATGTGTTGGGGAGACCCGGTATAAGATTTTTTTTTTCTTATACAGGGTGCCATAGTAGTTGGAAAGGTTACTATATTTTATCCACACAAACGTTTCACATCTATTGATATTTTTGTTGACTAAATTATATATAAAGGTTTCTTTTGGTCTTGTTTAATTATGTCACCTTTATCTGTGGACACGAGGATCAAGTGCTTGCTTGTCTAAATAGAAAAAAAACAACAACAAAAAAAACGCAATACTCTCACTTCATGGGATTTTCTTATTTTTTCATGATTGCGTGCACCTACAACAAGTATGATAGGTATGTATTCTATGTATTGACAGATTTCACCCTGCCATCCCTGCTGGAGGTGTTCCTGAACCGGGAGGTGAAGGCTGTCCCTCTCAGAACAGGACTGAAGGCTGCAACAGATGAGCAGATCTCTGGGAAGAGATCCCGCGTTGGCAGCGGCACCTGGAAGTCACGGAGGTCCCGCCGGACAGCGCAGAGATACTCGGTGAAAGATGCTCGCAAGTCTCAGGTTTCTACCTCAGATTCAGAAGCCAACTCTGAAGACAAAACTGGCCCAGGTAGTGCACGGAGCCGAAGATCACATGGCTCCACCATCCAGGTAAGCTGTCAGCATCATCGATCAGACGCCTCGCAATTCACGTCCACCGGCACCACTACCACAGAAACCATGAGCGCCCCATACCCACATCCCAGAGCCCCTGGATCCCAGATGGCTGACAGCGAAACGCTAACAGACCCAGCTGCAATATCAATATTCAACCGAATGGAAAACTCACCTTTTGATCTCTGTCATGTGTTGCTTTCCTTGTTGGAGAAAGTGTGTAAATTTGACATGAGCATCAACCACAACCCTGGCCTGGCTGTCAGCGTTGTACCTACTCTCACAGAGATCCTTACTGAGTTTGGAGATTGCTGTGGTCCAGGGGGAGAAGGCGGAGGTGGGGCAGGACCAGAGGAGCTCGCTGGAGGCTGGACAGAGGAGCCAGTTGCACTAGTTCAGAGAATGCTACTACGAACCATCTTGCACCTGATGTCTGTGGATGTGAGTCAGAATGACAGCCTTCCAGACAGCCTGAGACGTAGTCTAACAGACCTGCTGCGAGCCACTCTCAAAATCCGGAGCTGCTTGGACAGACAGAGTAACCCTTTTGCTCCTCGGCCCAAGAAGACTCTACAGGAGGTACAGGATGACTTCTCATTCTCTCGTTATCGCCACAGAGCGTTACTGCTTCCAGAGCTTTTAGAAGGAGTACTGCAAGTGCTGCTGGGTTGCCTGCAGGCTTCCACACCCAACCCTTTTTTCTTTAGTCAGGCTCTAGAGCTCATCCATGAGTTTGTTCAGCACCGTGGCCTAGAGCTCTTTGAGACTACAGTGCTTCGACTGGAGGGACTTGGCAGAGCCAGAGATTCTAAAGTTGGTGGTGAAGCCTCAGAGAGACTACGAGGTCTAATTGCAGGGGTCTTCAAGATTGTCAGTGCTGTAAAGAAGGCAAAGTCAGAGCAGCTGCATCAGTCTGTATGTGCCCGACGGCGCCATCGTCGCTGTGAATATTCCCACTTCCTGCATCATCACAGAGACTTGTCAGGTTTGCCCGTCTCTGCTTTCAAGCAAGCTGCTAGACGCAACCCCTTTGAAGAGGATGGAGAAGGTGGGGGAGAGATGGAGGGTGAAGCAGTACGTTATCCTGAGCGCTGTTGCTGCTTGGCTGCCTGTGCCCACCAATGCCTGCGGCTCTTGCAGCGCCTGTCCCCCAGCGGGCCAGCTGTGTTGCAGGTATTGGCTGGTGTACAGGCTGTTGGAATCTGCTGTTGTATGGACCCCCGTTCAGTCGTAGGACCCTTACTCCATGCCTTCAAAGCTCCAGGGCTGCGTAGTTACCAGTCTCATATTCTTAGTGTCCTGGGGAGACTGATTTTAGACCAGCTTGGTGGGGGACAGCCTTCAGAAAAAGCCAAGCTGGCCTCATGTAACATCTGCACTCTGGATAGCAGCCAGCTGCCAGGCCTGGAGGAGACATTGCAGCACGGGGAACCTTCAGCTATTTCTACCAGCCTGTGTTACCGCTCCCAGGGTATTCTGCCAAGTGGAGGGGGCACTGAGGATATGCTGTGGAAGTGGAATGCTCTGGAGGCCTACCAAGAGCTAGTGTTTGGTGAGGACTGGCAGCTAAGTCAGCAGATAGCTGGCCATGTGTGCCACCTAACTCAGAGGGGCAATGCTATAGTGCAGTGGCAGCTCTACACACACATCTTCAACCCTGTGCTGCAGAGAGGGGTAGAGCTAGCCCACCACGCCCAGCAACTGGGGGTTTCTACTGTCTGTACTCAGGTCTGCAGCTATCACACGCAGTGCCTGCCCGTGGAGGTACTACTTGTTTACCTACAAACGTTACCATCGCTTCTCAGATCAAGGTGAGCTGGTTCACAGGTTTAGTTAGTTTAAAATATAATTCTCTGTTTTCCCTGTTCATCTGTCTCTCTGTGTGTGTGTGTGTGTGTGTGTGTGTGTGTGTGTGTGTGTGTGTGTGTGTTTTGGTGTGTGTT
>VVHJ01052647.1:33758-48921 GCA_015107715.1 Tylochromis polylepis
AAGACATTTTCAAGACTCTGAAGCTGAAGCTACTGCGGTAGACCTATACCTGTTTTTAAAGCCTTTTGCTTTCAACCTGACAACGGCAAGAAAATAAAAAAAAAAAATTGCTGATTCATTTTCAAATGACTATCTTCTCCATTACACTTAAGCTTCTGGCAATTGATGGAGTCAGTCAGTGTTTTTGAGGAATATGTTTTGTTGTTTCATCAATTTATATCGTCGCCTTGGCTGTCTGCATATATCTCTGCTTGATATGGGGATCGCTTATGGCTGAGCTCCTGTCTGGGAAAAAAAAACCACCCACAGCACAGTCTGCCTCAGGGCTTTGCGTTTCATCTTAAATAATACAGAAGGATTGTTTGCATTTCTATATGTATATTTAAAGCACGTATCCGTGTGACGTAAATATGTAAGTGGGTCGTGGCTGGAGATTAGAATGACTTACAGCCGGCTCCATTTTGATAGATTGCGCTCTGTATCTCTCCAGTAGTACCTCCACGAAACATGTGTTTGTGTCGAGTCAAGAGACAAGGCTGATCTGAGCGAGTTGGACTGCTCGGGTGTGAAAGAGTCCAACGCATGCCAGGCTGGAGAGAGACTTAGTATTCACTGTAGCAGCTTAAGTTATGCCTTTGTGCACCAGAAAGGGGATTATTCAGCGAATCCTGCTCTGTGTCATTCACGAGTCTGCATTTCTAAATCAACAAATATTAGTGTGGTGATGTATGAAGACACTGCATCTGCGTGTGTGCCTGTAGAGCTAACTGCCTGCTCATTACGACTGCTTGTGGCTTATGTAGAACGACGGCATTGAGGCCTGCAAAAAAACAACAACAAAAAAAAAAACATAACTTATGGCACAAATGTTGTAATTGTTTTGACTGTGGCTGTCGGTGCCTTATTTCACCATCTGTGTTGTGTGCCATGTGTCTGCAGTGGCCTGCAGCAGGAGCCAGCCATCAACTCCATTGAGAGCCTCTGATAGAAAGAGTATGTTCGGGCTACGGGTACCATGTTTCTGCCTGCTAGCAGCAACCAGCCGCTTTCTCGGAATGACATAATGACCTTTACAGATTCTGCTACAGATTTCTAACGACCTACATATATACAGGTAAAGCTTAAGTCAACATTGTTTTCTGTGATATGAGAGGCAGCTGAATTCCACCCCCTGCCCCTGAAGAATACATAATCACCGTAAACAATGCCCTAAAGGCAATAACGGCTTTTATTCAGCTGCTTCACTGCTTTATTTATTTATTCTTTTTTTTTTTTTTAATGTTTCATAAGTATATGTAATACTGTACAAATCAAGTAAAGACGTATCACAGCAGCCTACAAGAAAGCACAGAACTCTGAATATCATTGGAGATGTTTATGGGAATTTGCAGGGATGTTCTCATAAGTGTGTTTATTTCACATCTAATCCCAAGCTGATGAAATTAACCAGTTAGTCAAATTCAGTTCTGTTTTAATACCCTGTATTTTATTACACACTTTAACACCAGTTAGCATAGCATAAAACGTTTTACTGTTGAACCAGCTGTCTCTCAGCACACAGCAGGTAACTTTAAGACCAACAATAGTCATTAAAATTTGAAAGAGAACCATACATCTAAGAAAATCCAGCTACATTTGGGCCAGTTTTGTTCAAGATATTTTGGCATCTACAGACTTGGAAACTGCTGAATGAATACTTAGTGTTATTTGTCTGGAAAACCTTGAGACTGTTGGAGTGTGATTTTATGTGTGTGTGTGTGTGTGTGTGTGTGTGTGTGTGTGTGTGTGTGTGTGTGTGTGTGTGTGTTTATGCCTCATACTAAAGACAACTTTATTTTACCTTTTTATTGCTGACAATGAAACCAATTATTAGATGTGATAATACATTTGAAATAGGAATAACCTAGAAGAATGTTCAGAGGACACACCCTCTTCTAAAAATTACAACATTTTTGGCAATTTTAAGGAAAGTGATTGGATTTAGCACTAAATTCTAATGGGTGCTATCCAGGATGACCAAAGTAAATTCAATCCAGAGAGCACGTACGTTAATGTTCCCAGCTAGTCTGTTAAGTAAAAATAGTTGCTAGACTCTGTTTCTATGATGCCGATGCAATATTCAGCGTAGATCTTTTAAAAAATTAAATTAAAAAATTTAAACCTTCTAAAATTCTATACTCATTCCAAATAAACTAAAATATTTCATTCCCAATTCAGTTTTAATTTTGATGATAAGGGCTGCTTAAAATAAAAAATCCTATATCTGAAATTATCAGAATATTTCCTAAAATCAATCACAGAAGGGCTTACAATACGGAAATGTCCACCTTGTGGAAAGTATGCTCGTTTATACTCTCAGTACTTGGTTGGGGTTAGTTTACCATGAGTTACTGCATCAGTGCAATGCAGCATTGAGGCAATCAGCTTGTGGCACTGCTGTGGCTCTACTGAAGCCCACTAGGCTGGCAAATCAAGTGCAATAATAACATGGTCAGCAAAACATTTTCGGCCCCGTGGGCAGCAGCAGAGTCCTACAGGAAAAGGAAATCAGCATCTCCATGAAGTTTATCAGCAGATGGAAGCATGGAGTGCTGCGTTGACTTTGGACTTGAGAAAACACAGTGAACAACCAACACCAGCAGATGACATGGCGCCCCAACTCATCACAGACTGCGCAAACCTCCCACTGGACTTGAGGCGCCTTGGATTCTGTGCCTCTCCACTCTTCCTCCAGACTCCTTGGCCCTTCATTTCCAAATGAAACACAAAATTTACTTTTCATCTGACAAGAGGGCTTCCGTTCTGTAACTACTTAACCCATGTAAGGCACTTCTGATGTTGTCTCTTGTTCAGGAGTGGTTTGATATTAGCAATCAGACTTTTGAAGATGCCCATGTGTGGTGACTTCGGATGCACTGACACCACCATTAGTCCACTCGTCGTGACTCTCTCTTAGGTTCTTGAATCGACTTTTGTGGCTGCCTGTTGTTTGTGCACTTTTCCCCACCACACTCAACTTTCCATTACTATGCTTTGATACAGCACTCGCTGAACAGTCGACCTTTTCAGCCATGACCTTCTGTGGCTTAACCTCCTTGTGAAAGGTGTCGGCGATTGTCATCAGGACAACTGTTGGCAGACTTCCCCATAAGTGTGGTTGCATGTGTTGAAGTAGGCAAATATTTTCAGAGAGGGAATTTCTGACTTTCATGCGCTATGAGACACAATCATCAAAATTAAAATAAAAGCCTTTTTTCCCCACATTTTTTTTTCATAATATTCTGTTTGTTTGTTTTTTAGATGAACAAGTATGGGACAAAAGGAAAGGGATAAATATGACGTGCAACCCAACATAACTCGGGACACCTGGCCACCCCACTGCTGTCTCCTCCACCAAGTTTCATTCAGTTCAGCCAAGTAGTTTGCAAATAATCTTGCAGAGAAAAAAAACAGACAGATGGATAATCATCACATAATAAAATATAATAGTGTTCAGAGAGAGAACAACTCATTTGTTAATGTGATTGAGGTGATGTAGCGTTGTAATCTGTTTAAATTCCTAGTGCTAATCTATAAAGAATTCATTAAATTATCTTTGTAAGATTACTCCTTTGTCTTTTGAAGCTTTATTAGAAACAGTTGAAAAAAAAATGAGGAGAAAAACATCGGGGCACCAGCTGAAAATTGAATCAGGGACTCGGTGTTTTTGCTTACTTGACATGCGCCCTCAGGAGTTAACTATTAGGTCAACCTGAAACCTACATTCTGAATATTAAACACTCTTCTAGGATGTGTTTGGAAGACAGTAGCTGTAATTTGAAAAACTAGAGTCATAGGAGGGGGAAAAAGTGTGGAAATATTTAGAATTTTTAAAATTTTGGCCACTTTTTTGGCAATAAATGATGCTAAGACGACTCTGGAACATAGTGAGAATATGAAGTGCATGCAAAGCTGTTGTTTCTGCAAGAGAGTAAGGCATAGTAGTGTAGCTGAAGAAATCTGGCAGAGGCTATTTGACACTGGTGCATTCCTATTTCTGGCCTGAAGTGAAGCAGAAGCTTTTTCTATTACTATGTGCTATCTATGAATACATGAAGTATTTCACCAGTGAAGACCTTTGCCTGACTATCAGTAATTTTTCTCACCAGTGTTATCACACTGCAATCTGTATGTCAAGACATTTTACAAAAAGCCAAAAAATCGCATATGTTGTTCCTAAAAGGAAAAGTCTGATTTATTATGATTAAGCCACTGGAGATTATTAATGGCAGTTCATCCTGATAGTTGCTAGGATATTTCAGTCTCAGGCCAAAGTGATGCAGCCAAAAAAAAAAAAAATCTTCTGTGTTAAGCAAAGTTATTTAGTCAGAGTCCATAGTTTTATATCATAAGAAGTTTGTGGTTTGGCTCATAGTGCTAATTAGACTGAAAGTCACAGAGGTCAGAGAAGACAGACTCAAGTCCCACGCACAAGCTTGTACCTAGATCCCCTGCTTCAAAACAACTAGACAGCAGAAGCCAAAGTAGACCAAAGCGAACCTTTGGAGTTATCTGCCACTTGGTGTATCAAGTTCAGACCTAGTGGAGGTGAAAGCAAGCCCTTGGAAGGGCTTTGCCTCAAAGTGCGGGCAAATCTCATTGTCTGCTTATCAGCCTCAAATTTACTCCGCCTTACTGAGATATTGCCTTGGAGAATTAGGGATAATAGCTGAAGTGATGACTGTCATGATGAGTCTCTCTCTCTCATGTCTAATACCCCCTCCTCTTTCCGTCTCCGTCTTTCAAACTTTCCCTTATTTATCTAATTCTCTACATATTAATATACATTTTATCTCCTGCCAGTTCTTTTGGCCTAGATGTACTTGATGAAAATAGCTCAGTGTTACTTCGTTCATGCGTGCTTGGGCTTTCATGTTACAACTCACAAGGAGCAGACAGTGATTCATGATACAATAAGGGGGTGTAAGAATTAAATCAATATCTAGTTCATTAATGCTTTGGCAAAAGGCGCAGATTGTAGTTGCTGGAATACACTAGATTGGCTTATTTGGCAAAGATGAAACCCCAGTAACTGGCGCCAAGTCAAACACTACTAAACTGAGAAGGGAATCTTGTAGGGATGACAAGATTGCCTGTTTAGTGTGTCGCTTGGAGTTGCCTCTCCAACCCCTCCCCACCCTTACCACCACTTTTTTTTCTTTAACGACGATACTTCTTTTCACCAACACGGTTTTCCAGGGCTGAACAAAGCTGGGAGAACATCATGTTCCCTTGTTGCCTCGCACTAATGCATTATTGGTGAACCTCATTGTTTGCGACAAGAGCATTTTGTCCTTCACATTCAAAGGAAAAGAAAGAGAAAAGCCTCTCATGTTACTTTTCTTTGTGTCTTGTATCCTCAATTATAACACAAAGTCTCTTTCATTTGTCATGAAATGTATTAAGACTTGGCTAAGTAGCCAAGGATAAAACAATTTGATCCTTTCCTTGTTCGATGCGTCCTGTAATCTTTTTACATCAGTAGAGATGGGGACATCCCAGTCATTTTTCTTGCACTTTTTATTCCAAGAGTGTTTCCAGTGTTCCTTTGACATTCAGTACAAGTGCATGCATAGCTCACATCGCTGTAGAATTGGTCAAATTTGTCATTAAATGTAGTAAATCTGCGTACTGTAACTATGCAATTAGTAAATACCTTTCTTTTAAGAAAGCAACAAAAAAACCCAAATGTTTTACAGATGTTTTATATCAGTGTCAGTGAAAAGAGAACTGACAGTCTGACCTTGACGTGGTTTAGAATTAAGCCCCTCCTTAGCTCCGGTTTGATTAAAATTTTCTCAGCACCAGCAGCAAGTAGCACTGCTCTTGGTGATCACCTATAAATCATGGTGAAATATAGCACTGAGCAGTAAAATGTATGCGCCAAAACCATAGCACAGATGCTCTCAGAAATAATGTCACAGGCAGTTTCGGTTACTCACTTAATCCAAATGAGTATTTTGTGTGAGCTGCTTCAGAAGGTGGTTGTCAGGCAGGTTGTTACGAGCAACTTTCCACGGTTCCTGTGTAGTGTTAGGCATGTCAGTTGTGTTTGCCTCTTCATGTAATCTCAAACTGACTCCATGTTGAGAGCGGGGCTCTGTGGGGGTAGTGCCATCTGTTGCAGGACTCCTTGGTCTTGTCAGTGAATTTTTCAGATTTGTTTATTTTTTAACATTATGGCTTTAATTTGGAGTTATCACGACACCAAAATAAATCGGGACCTAGTTGTGTTCCTCCAATAAAAGAGGAGGTGTATCCAGTCATAAAAAAAAGTCCCAGAAATATAATCATTGCTGACCGCTCAGAAAATACTGATATTAGAGAAGGATCTCATCCCCGTTCACAAGCAAGTCCCTGCAAAAAGCACATCCACAAGGACATTTTCACAGCAAGACTACATGTGTGCTCCTACATGTGGTTCTACTTTAATTTTCTGCCTGTATGTGGATGTAAAAGAACAAAAAACAGAATGCATGACAGATAAAATTAAAACTAGCCTGCCACTCTCCATTTTTCAGGGCGATCACAGCGATCTCAAACACTGGCATCTTGTCAGCATTTAGGGGATATACAAAACGATGCGCATGGCTTATTAATACTTGGGTTAAGTGAAAACGGTATTCTTCATGTGAACTTTGCCAAGAATCTACTTCTAAGTGCTTCTCAGCTGTGCTTCTGTCACTGCAAATGTGCGTTACACAGTTGAAGTAAAAACACTGCAAGCTCGCCCAACCAGCTCCTGCTGTACGGACTTTAATTATCCGTGCTGGAAAAATACTGACATGAGCTGAGGTGGAGACTCGAGTCTTTATCGTTTTCACACCTCGGTTATGAATATGATCAACAACGCGAGCCAATTAATTTTGTAAAGGAAGAAGGCACTGCTTGACTACACTACCTACCACATGTTTTGCAGTTATTTTACTTAACAAGTCCTCTTAGCCCCAGTGATATAAAGACTGGGATCAGCTCCAAGTTCCCCTCCCCATGACCCTGAGCTGGATAAACAGTTAAGAAAATTGTTGGATGGATGGAGGTCCTCTAATCTGATTGGGTAAAAATGCTTCTTTGTGCCGAGATACAGAGATACACACACGGTTTGTGTGTCTCATCAGGCTTCAGAATTAGTATCTTATTTACTTCTCTATCCTCAGTGACAGCAAACAAAGAGGGCCAGGCATGTCAGGCAGGGGCACAAAGACCTAACTTTCTATTAAGGATACAACAAGAAGATGCGTGGTGGTAAAAATATTGCATCTCCCGAATGTCTGTTCTGGCACCAAAAGTAAGCAGAGTAAACAACTAGATCGTCATGTCAGGTCTGAAAATATCTGATCGTGTTTTCTTAATGCTACATAGATTACTTGTCAACCACGAGCTTGTTTTAAGAAATAATTTTTCTTTCTAACGCTAAAAAGCAAATCTGTCAAATAAGCTGTAAATCACTATCAGGCAGTCAAAAGGAATGCAAATGTTGTGTAGGTTGATTCATGCCATTAACTGAGTGAGCAGTTTCTATGATAAATGTCAAAGGAGTCTGATTTTCAGTTTCAATTTTCATGCGTTTCTTTGGGAACATATGGTTGTAAATGGAATGTTTGTCAGATAAACTAAGCAAACAGGCAAAGAGGAAAAAAGAAAGCTCTGGTCTCTTAAATTTGCGTTGGGTAATTTGCACAATCCTATATTGTTAGAAGTTTATCACACAGTCAACTCATATAATGACAGAAATGCACCACCACCAAAAGTAGGGTGCAATTTACTTCACGGTAATTGTTGCTATGAGGCAGAGAAGCAGCAAAAGCTCCACCAGTATCCCCCATTTGTGTTTCTCATTCTTGAGTAGTGATGATATGTAGACTATGTATCATGAGTCATTTAATATAGCGTAGAGCAGCTAGGCTAAGGGGCATATGGCCATGTTGGAGCACAGCCATCCGGCTTAAGGCGGGGTAAACGGATGGGCAGGAATTGTTGGTGCATTAGCATTTCAGCTCTGCATCATGTTTCAGTGTTGTTTCTCCAGTGAGCTCGCTGTTTATCCAACAGCAGTAAATAAAACATTATGATCATATTTTTGCTCTGTGATCGTCAAAGTTGGTGGTAAGGAATTGGGACTGTCACACACTGCAAACGCCACTTGTCTGTGCCTGCAGAAGAGAGACAGAAAGGAGAGACGAATGGAGTGGGGAGAGCGCTTGCAATCCACTAAAATATCCCCGGCGACAATGGATGCTGTGTTCACACGTTATTCGCGGACAGTTTGTACCAGCACTAACATTCTGCTGAAGCTGTGATCGGCCGTGATTGGCTAAATGCAGCGGAGAAAATGCTGCCGCAGAGCTTGAGAGCTGACGACGGACTATGTGTGTGTCGACTGTTGATTATGGGAAGAGCCTGTGGTTCCATCTATTTCATATTCATGAGCCAAATGGTGTGTGTTGTAATATTCATGGACAAATTAGACGTTCAAAACACCAGTGTGAGCAAGGCCGTATGCAGAATGCTCTCACTTGAACTTCTTCCACCTTATCCTGACCCATTGATTTCCATTTCGCTCCTTTCCATCACCGATCCTGGTGCTGGGTGCTGGGTTCCTCTCTGAAACGAGCTGAATATATTCCATAGATTATATTTATTGTAGTACAAAATTCCAGGCCATTGTCTTCACAGAGATAAGTTTCCACTGTCTACTAGCACTGGTGAAGCAAAAGCACTCTTTTTCTTTTAAGGAATAATATATCCTGTTTACTGTACAATAGGTTGAGAGCGGACTGGCTTGTAAGAGACCAGCTTTGTTCTGCCTCTCTGATCAGCTGGCTTGCTAGCAGTTGGGAGGGAGCAACAGAAGTGTGTCCAATCAAGCTGAGCCCTGTTTTAAAAGGCCCTGCAGTCCTTGGGCAGAGGCCGCATTTATGACCCAAAATCGAGGAGACGAGCCTGGCCCTTTTCCAAGCCCCTCGAGCTTGTGTATTGTGTTTGAGCATATCCAGAGGAAAGTGTAGCACTGCAAGGAGGCCTCATGAGACACCTGTACATGTGTAAATGGCTGTGGCTGTGTGTGTGTGTGTGTGTGTGTGTGTGTGTGTGTGTGTGTGTGTGTGTGTGTGTGTGTGTGTGTAAAGAATCTCAGACCTTATAACAATAGCAATCACATTGCTAAAGTCTAATGATAAAAACGGGTGCAGAGTGCAAATAGTACCAGGGTTCATTTTTTGCCAAGAGCTATTTTACAAGGTCAAGAGAAAGGGGGGAAAAGTGCACATCCAAAGTGACAAAATAAAACCCCCACTATTCCCATTCCCTAATAAATACAGTCTGCTCACTGTTGATAGAAATTGCATTTGACTTGACAATCAAATTAAAAAGCCACTCATTTGCATCAGCTAAATGGGAACCTACAGTCATTTTGTGATTACAGTCCAGTTAGTCTATTACTGTAATGGTGCGGATTTATAGCAGATTTTGCCCATTAGGTGATCAGAGCGTTTCACACCATGGTGGGTCTCATCTAATTTAGGGCAGATCCCTAAACTGAAGGTCAAGATCACAACTCAGTTGCTTTGTGCGCCTGAAATCTATTTTCACAGACGTGTCTGTAAATAGATTAGGTCAGTAGTGATTATAGACTTAACCATACTAACTGAAACCAGAAATATTGCCTTAAGAGCACTTAATGTCCTTAAAGTACTGCATTTCATTCATTCAGCACTAAATTTTACTTGAGAAATTCTTCTGCTTCACATCATCGTTCCTCAAGATTCTCCTTTTTAAACACAATACAAGAAACACGGCTGCCAAAAAAGCACCAGATTTACCACAGGAACAGACTTTAGGTCATGCTCAAGTGTGTGTGTGTGTGTGTGTGTGTGTGTGTGTGTGTGTGTGTGTGTGTGTGTTGTTGTTGTACTGTAATAGTTTGTTTTCCTTAGGGTGGATTCATGCCAACGTGCCCCACAATTTTATCTTGCTCATGGTGATCAATAGGCATTAGCTTTAGACAAGTGTTTTCTCAAGCAGGTTGTTCACTGAATGACTGGCATGTCTCTGATCCTTCACCTACACATCATCACGAACCCTTCTACATCTGACTGAGCAAACACACTTCTCAACCTGAATGAATGAGCGTAACACTCACCGAGCTGTCAGCGCACTTTGCTTCTGGAGTTTAGAGTCAAAAATCATTGCAGCTGTTCCGGAGCTTGAAAATTATCCATCAAGGTCTGCTTCTGGATCGGTCTGAGGTGGACTAAAAAGCCCCACTGTTACCTCGCAGGCACAAAGTCCGGGGAGCAGTACTCCTAAATAGTGGGGATTAATCAAAGGTAGACTCAAGCCCTCCAGAGATAAAGTTTCTGTGTGTATGTGGTACTGCAGCACTCACAAAGTTTGGTACTTTGCAGAGTAGGATCAGGCTGTGATCAATTTTATCCAATCCATACCAGAAACATATGTTTGATAGCCTACGTTTTTACACCTTATTTTTCTGGAACTGCTTTATCTTTACAGACACATCATGGTCTGATTCATAAATGTGAGTTTATTAGCTCAACCCGTTAATTTGAAGTTCGTAAAAGAAACTATACTAGGCAACAAAGAAACGGTGTGATGTAATTGTACTGTATTAACCTGAGAGAAGGCATGAAATATTTTTGCTAATAAAGAGAGCAAAGAAAAAAAGCTACTTTTAATGTGAAGTCTTAAGCTAACAGCACAGTTATATCAACAATCAGTTACCACAAACAAGCTGTGGTTCTAACCCTGCCCAGTTTTCAGATGCCTTGACTCACACCATTATGTAAACAGAATTTTGCAGCATATCTGATGTTTGACACATTAATCTGCTCATTGCATTCGTCAATTTTGACACGTTTTATAGAAACCCATTGCTCCATTATAGTCTGTGTGCTCCAGTCTTTTCTCTCTTCTCACTTGCCTGCCTTATCTTGGTTGGGCTGAGTTAGGCGTTTTTCAGTCTTAATTCTTTTAGCAAGAACTAGGACTGCAAGATAGAATCTGGCTTTGTGGAGCTAGATCAAATACTAGCTTGGGTACTCTCAGTAACAAAGGTGTTTTTTGTCATTCCAAATACAGTATATGATGCAAATGCAGCTCTATTTGAAATGATATTCTTTCATGTCTTTTTTGCTGTTTTCTTTTTGCAGTGACTTGTAATAAGTCTCAAACCAATTTGCCACCCATCTTTATCCTTGACTCTCAAGCTACAGACTTTAATCAAACAAGCATACGTTGCCTATGCAGTTGTCTTTGCTGCATCAGATAGTGGAATAATTCGGTGATTCCCAACAAGGGGTATAAGGATCCCAAGAGCTACCGCTTCAGCAGCTGGGGAATACGTGGAAAGATAATTAAAGGACTGAGTTGATCTGAACAAGTTTGAGTGGAAAAGTTAACAATTAACAGAGAACCAAAAGGAAAGAAGTGGCAGTATTAGCTCCTAATAATGGTTGTTATTGTGAGATTATTCAACAGATTACGTATTCTCTATTCTATAAACATAATAATGAATGGCTGAAATGCAGTATCTAGCTAAAATTGTGAATTTGCTACTTTGCTGGGGTCTATTTTTTGCAGTTTTGTCAAAAATATGACCAACAGTTGAACTGTTAGCTAACAATGCAAATTTTTTGCTCAACGTGATGGTTAAATGGGTTCACCAGTCCAAGTGGCTTGAAAAAAAAAAAAAAGCTGTTAAGAGCCTCGGAAAAACACTATGTCTGTAGAATGACTAAAATGAAATTAGTGCAGATCCAGGTTAAAAATGTGTTCGGTTGAAACACGCGAACATGAAAGATAGCGTGAACATGAAAGATAGTGTGGGTACGTTCCATGAAAAAAGATTCGGAACCAATTGTACAATGGATAACACGCCGCTTAATGCATCCGATTTATTAAATTATGGAGTAGCAGCATATTCATGTGCATCTTTGTGCGGACACAGTCTCTGAATTGCAAGAAAGAGATGTTGTAAGATACAGTGAATTGGATTTTACACAACAAAGACCTAATCTATCATAGGCAGAGGATGTGGCAATGGACTTAAAGATGTGCAACAGGAGGGATAATTCAATTATTGAAAATCTTGTGGGCTCTTCCCTCTGCTTTTCCCCACGGTGTTCAAGGTTAATTGTCATAAGTTCAGGCCAGTCTACCACCAAAGCATGAGGGAGGGGACCAGAGGAAAGACAGTAGACCAAAATTCAATTTTATTAGGACGATTGCGCATTCAAGCAATATTTTCCATTAGGCATTGATTGCTCAGTGCAGACTACCTCTAGGCAGCTTCAAAGAGTTTCTCCAATTTTCTACATAAGTTACTGCTTGTTCCCTCGTCTCGCTGACATCACAGCTAATAGGAAAACCAATGTGACACATTTACTGAAGAACTAAGCGTTAGTAAAGGTTGTATGAAATGTCTTCTGAACCTCAGCTTAGGCTTTTGGCTGTGAGATTAACAACGGTGTTTGGCATTGCAAAGGCACTGTAGATAGATAAAGGCCATTTCAGACACCAGCATGTTAGCTTGTCTCAGTCATTTAGAGGACTGCTTGTGTAATGCCATCGGTATTCAGGGGATGAGCATCCGCTTTTACACCACGATGGGGAGAAGAGCAATATCGACTTCAGCCAACATCTTTTGCTTTCCCTTTGTCTTACATTCACTCACCCACTAGTTAGTTCAAATTATGACTGAAGTCTGGGTACATTCATTGTAGAAACAGGGTACATATAGTATAACAACATTAAGCAGTTGTGAACTGCTATAAAACAGACAATAGCAGGCCGTAAATACTTTGTTTCTTCTCAGTTATGGACTGAAGTGTACAATTAAAGAAAGAAGAAGAAAAATGAAAATAAATCCAAAATGCGTCAATGCAATGTGTCAGGCAGAAACAGTACTTTAATTATTACATAACCCTAAGGCTGCTTTCACACAGGACGTGCATTGCTCTGCTTTTGCTTGGTTCAGTGAGGAAGACAATCAGAACCGTGCAAAATAAGCAGCGTTTGCAAAACTTTCAGTAGGCTGTCATTCTGTGCTTTCTGTACCTCTTTCCCTCAGTAGTGTCAGAGCTTTAATATAGAGGAAGGTACTGTAAAGAACACATAACAAATCTAAGCTGCATTTATACAAACTCCCTGCTTTCAGCAAGTTATATGAGTGGCAAAAAACACGCCTGAAGTGTCTACTTGGATGGAAACCTATTTCCGAGAAAGGTTTTTCCTTCTGAAGTCTTGATAGAAATTCAGACTTATTTTGTTTATTACAGTGACTTCCGACAGATTAAATTATAATATTTTTATTATATTTTTCTTCCATCTTGCATCTTCTGCCTGCTGGAGTTTTGATGCTACCTTCTATTGTCTGTGCATGCAGTCATAACAACGGGCAGCAGTCAAAATTCAGCTGTGTTGAACTTTTACTGCAAGAGCTGCTGAACTATTGGAATACAAAAAGGTGAAATTTTTTCCTGGAAAATTTTCTTAATCCAGGTTTTTTTTTGTTTTTTTTTAGAGAGACTGGTTGGCAACCATCTGGCAGCCACTATCACAAGGGAAAATTGTATATTCCTTGGCTGACTGGCGAAGGGTTATTGGGGATTACTTGATTGTACTAAGTGAAACTAGTTGCAAAGAGGTGTATGGTGTGATACTGAATCCTCCTTGTAGTTGCTTTAGTCACTAGCAAATTGCCACAGTCTCCTGTAGTTTTCATGGAAGATGCCAACTATTCTCCCAGCAGTAGTGAAACTGCAGAGAGTCTGACACAAACCAAAAACTTAAGGAGTTAGCAAGTATTTGCAGGCAAGTAGATGTCTTCCATACAAACTACAGGCAACTGCAGCAACCTGGTAGTGACCAAAGCAATCACACGGAGGTGTTTGGTGCCCCACTTTCTTTGTGACCAGTTGCACTTAGTGACTGCCTGCAACCTCCAGCAAAACATCTTGTATACACAGTTCTTCCTAGTGGTCCCTTGCCCTTGTACATGTAACAATTTAAACAACTGTGGGCAGCTGTTTTGATAAAACAAAAAATATGATCTCTGAATACTTAAACATTTAAAAAATCTTTAGATTAATTGATAATGAAATTTCCATCCAAGCTTTGAAACTACACAGGATTCCACATTCTATTATTGCTATTAGTGGTTACTGAGGATGTACAATATGACCTATGATCTCCATATATTAAATAACAAATAAAACATTCCACATGTTCAAAAAATGCATGTTTGGTGTTTGGTAGTATCAATAACTCAGTTCTGTATTCAGTTGGGTTCACTGCGACCAGCACAAACCTGTTTCCAAATATACATAAAGAAACCAGTCAGCCTTCCCATGCAAGGTTCATAAAAGGAAAAAAAACTGGTTTGCAAATTTTGCACAATGTAATAAATAATTTTCTGCTTTGAGCAGTCAAAGCAGTTACTCTGTGCTCATATTTGCAGCTTTTTGTTAGTAGAACTCGGGATTGCCATTAAGCATAGTCTTAAAAAAAACATTTACAGCTAAACGAGCAATTGTATTGTTTGTTTTATCGACAGCATACTGGAAATGCTGTATGTAACCCACTCCTGGGTAAGTACACCTCACTCTAGGTTCGGGGAGGAGCTGGACATGAGTGTGATTAATCAGAGTACACAGAAATTTCAGTTAACTGTGACTTTAGTTCCAACATATAACAGTTTCACAACAACAACAACAACAACTAGGGCCCTTAAAATAAAAATAGAAATAAAATGCATTGTCCTTAATCCTTGAAATTGTCCCTTTGAAAGTATTTGTTAGGTTGCAACCTTATAGTTCAGTTTGTTCCTCAGAGTTTATAGAGGGTCAGTCAAGTCAAAGCACAGATCTGATAAGGGAATGATCTGTAATGATCCGTCAGTCAGCAAAAAGTCTAGTGAAGTTTCACACTTAGTGTTTTTATAGTATAGAGTGCACTCTTTTTGTCGGTTCAATGTTGCCAGTCGGGGTGACTGGTGGAATCCTACCAGAAATCAGATAAACCATTGGCCACCTGACTGGTTGTGCAGATCTGGGTCCTGGAAATCACACTGGGAGGCTCGCCATCAATTGGAATCACTGGTCTTTTC
>VVHJ01052648.1:6458-18349 GCA_015107715.1 Tylochromis polylepis
CTCTATCTGAGCACAATCTCCTCCATCGAGCAAAATCATTTCCCCAGGCCAGTCAATAAGGATCAGAGCACCCGACAAACACACAGCCCAAGTACTTTTATTCTGTTGTCTATTTTAATTTACTCTTAGCTGGTCTGAGTAAATCCCCCAAGTCCATGATGACTCTGTACTTTTTTATATATGAAATCAAAGTCTGTGAGACCTTGATGTGCTAATGGATTTTTAGTCTAGAGTCTGTTACATCTTTGAAGGATTCTGAAGGTCTTTTGTCAATCTAGGCTGTTGCAGAATCATTGAATTTAATTCTTCATTTTTCATTATTGATATCCCAACTTTCTCTCTCTTTTTTTAGTCTTTGTCTGTCTTTTATATCTCCCCTCTCCTTTTCCTTCTCATCCTCTAGTCTCCACTTGATGCAATTGGTGATTTATTGATTTCAGTAAACTGAGTTGTGAATCAATAGTGGCTGAGAGGAGAGGATCTCCGCAATGTCTTTACTCCATGAAGAGGGCAGAGGAGACAGTTAGATGAAGGAAGTCAAAAAAAGAAGAGAAGAAATAGTGCAAAAGAGTGACATGCAGGAATGGCAAAATACAGAAAGACGGTTTTCAAAGGTAAATAAAAAAAAGTTAGCACATTAAAGAGAAAGGCAAGGCCAATTAATCTACAACCAATACTTCAAGCAAGTTTTCTGATGTCTTTATTCAACCTATGGTACTTAGTTAAGGCACATTTGGCAGTTTTTGCACTCTTGAATTTTATTGGGTATGACACAACAAACTTTGCACACGGATTTAGAGATATTCTGCCATTCTTGTCTGCAGCTCCTCCTAAGCTCTGTCAGTTTTGATGCAGATGGTCAGTGTTCATTTTTAGGTCTCTCCTGAGATATACCACTGAGTTCACAGCAGGGTTGTCGTTGGGCCACTCAAAGCCATTCACAGAGTTGCCACTCCTGTTTGTTTTTTTGGGGGTGGGCTATATGCTTATGGTCATGTCCAGTTGAAAGGTGAAACTTTGGTTCAGTCCTGAATGCTTTGGGGAAAGCTTTGTTGAAGAATATGTCTGTATTTTAGTTTTTCACCATTCCCTGAAGCCCAACTAGTCCATACAAAAAACATCAACTCCACATGAATGTGCCTTACCACTGGGATGGTATCAGGCATGATGAGTAGTGGTGGCTGGTTCCCTTAGGCATGACATTTAGAAAAGAACTATCTGGTTCTTGTTAGCAGTATGTACTTAGGCCCTTTTCTGGCAGTTGCTTAGTTTGACCAGACAGCCAGCTCCAGGAAGACTCCCAGTTGTTCCAATCCTAGATTTGTGCCTTGACACAATCCTGCCCCTTGACTTCTGCAGGTAGTCTCAAACCTTGTGGCTTTGCCACAGTATTCACTGTCACCACGCTTTTGATTCCCAGATCATGTCCAGTCAGTTAAATTTACCACATTGCAAAGATGAGCGAGAGAAATGGGTAGAAACTGTACTAACTTATGCTAAATTTCAAGTTTGGGTATTTCAGTCTTTGGGTCTGAATGTCAGTGTCATATTCTTTCTTCCAATAAATTTGCAAAAGATTCTCAGAATAGGTTTTTATTTGGAAAAAATTAATTAAAAAGAACAAAATACTGCAACATAGGTGGAAGGCTGATGACGATACATAAAAAAAATGTACAGTGCAATGTAGTATGCAGTCTACATCATTTTGCAGTTCACTTGCATATAAACACATACAGTATATAATCACACATAAACACTAAATACACATTGCAGCAACTGGAAAAAAACCCAGCAATGTTTTTCAGTAGTTTCTCTCCTTTGACGGAGGTAATGCGCTGAATTGGCAGGAACTGTGACTGGGGTTTTTCTCGTTAATTTTACATGACATAATGAATGCTGAGGAGCAGGGAGCCTGGTGGTAAACACAAGTTTGAAGGCTGCAGGGGATACAAAACTGTTGATTATTACTATGGAAAGAACTACAAAATGATATTTAGGCCAACACTTTAGTGGCTAGGGAAAACTTTTAGGAGCTGTTTCGTGGAAAACAATGTGTACTGATGCAGCTTGTGTTTAGCTCTTAGGGTTGTTTTTAATTTTTCTTAACTCTGCTGTGATTGGGTTTGGTATATTTAAATACTGTAGAAACAGTGTAATTCCATGTGGATCAGTGTGTGAATTTTAATGGTGATTTCCATCTTTCATTCAATATCTTGCCTCCTTGTTATCAAAGATTTACAGAGGAAGCCTAAAATCCTAAAAATCTGCTTGTGGATTAAGTACACAAGTCTGTTACTCACATGAAATGATGGGTGTCTGCGACCATGGCTATGGTCTCCTACATACACTTAGAACTACATTAGCTCTGACAAAATGTCCAGCACATGTATTCAAACCATCCCCCTCATCACATTCAGAGGCTAATTTCCATCTCAGAACAGAGGTAACAGAATAATATAGTGAATGTACAAAAGATAGTTTAGCCTTTGGCTTGCCCTCAATTACTCTGTCTGATCGCTCGGCTTGATGAGTCAAAGAGGCCAAGCCCATTCAGCTGTCCTAAAGCTCTCTAACAGTATTCCATCAGCACTTTCACTGTGACTGAGACTGTTCTATCAGTGAGCCACAATTAGCAGAAACCTCAAAGTATTATGTTTTTTCATATACAGGACAAGGCTTGAGTTAATTGCTGTGAGTAATTTATGTAGGTGCAGCCATCCAGGTAGCCATCTGCTTCAAATCACATGGCTGCAAGGCATCAATCTGCTGTGCTTCCGCTGGCAACAGTTGTAGATCAGAGACCACTGTGTGAACCCTACTTTGTAAATAAGTACCATGTGACTATGTAATAGCAGAGATATATTTTATGCTCTTAGTTTTATGTTGTTTCTGTGCTCTTCTTTGCCGTGAACCCCATCTTTGACTCGACACTTGAAAAAGGGTTTTTATAATAACAGAGTTGTTTTTTTAGTTAAAAAGTTTTTTTTTTTAATATATAAATTAAAAACCACAATGATGTGTCATCGCTTTCTTGGATTTTGTGCTAATTTGGGGGAGTCTTGAGCATTTGATCTCCATGAAAAATAAATTAACATAATAGGAAATGACAGTCTAGAGTAACTATTCCATTCACTTTGACAGCACCCTAACTTTGCTAGGGTACTAGAGGAAAGCGGGTGTGACTATTTGTCCCTTTCTATATTCTTCATTTATGTTTTTTTTTCTGCCACAACTGCTACATTACAGGACATTAACACCAATTAGGGTTTTATTGAGGCATAACTGTCACTAATAAGTAAGGATATACATACAGTATGACTAACACTAAGTCTGAGAACGTGTGTTTTACATGCTTTACATTTACACACACACACACACACACACACACACACACACACACACACACACACACAAATACAGCGTATAAATGTCAGTCTGTATTTAATCAAATCACAGCAAATTGTGTGTGTGTGCGCAGAAATAGCTGATATGAACAAGATTGCTTTTTCTTTTGCATAACACAGTCTTTCAGTGCTTTTAACATTAAAATTGATGTTATTCATGTGTTATATGAAGGCATGCATACTGACATGAAATATTTGCAAATTCATGCTTTTATTAACTAAATAAATTACCTAATTTAAACAAGTGGTAACTTTTAATGTATTTTTATTTGATTTGATTTTGACTATGATGGAACATTATGCAAATGAAGTACCATTCCCAAGGATTTTAAAGGCTATGCAAATTGAGTACATAATATTTCCCTTTATTGAATATTCTTCCTTATTTCCTTTTTTATATATATATATATATATATATATATTGTCTACAATGTGCAGTTTTTGCGTGTCGTTAATAACAGCTAAGATAAGACCACTTTGCTTCCTCTGAAATTATATTGACAGTGCAAATCTCTGAGTTCAGCAGCCATTCAAAAATTTTCCTTGTGCCCTGCCATTTAATTTCGGTGACATTAAATTCATTTGGCACCTTTCCCAAGGTTGCAAGGTTATAAGATATTATACTGAGGATGTCAGTGGCAAGAAAGACGTAGGCTTTGAGCCTTTGAACATGCTCTTAACTCTGCCCTCTTTTTTTCATTCTATTCTTTTCAGGTTTCTTTCTGTTTTGCTCCTTCAAATTTCCTCCCTACCTTATGTCTTCATTTTTCTCTTTATTTCATTTGCTTTAACCCCTTCCTTTGCCTCCCACTGGACTCCTCTCCTGCTCCTCTCATCTCCACTCCTCTGTCCATTGAGCACCTGCTTTTAGAAGCAGTCTCCTGAACCCAAAGCCCATTTTACGGAGAGTAGTTTTTCACTCATGACGCTACGCTTAGAGAAATTAGTAAGTGACTGGCAGAAGACATCCATAAATTGAATTTCTCAAGAGGCACGACAGGAAGACGCACACAATCACACATAAGTGCACATACACGGAGACACGAAGTCATATTTTCTATTCAGGAAGAGGGGGAAAAATTGATACACTAATGAGAGAGCAGTCAATTATGGGACGTTCCACTCTGAAGCTTTCTAGCATTTGATAACTGTCTGTGTGTGGGTGGGGGGGGGGGGGGGGGGGGGGGGGGGTAGTGTTTCCTATTGTAGTGTTGAATTCTTGACTTTCTTATACATTTGATAATACTGACTCGTTCCAAATGTTGTCACAGCTTTTCATAGCTCATTGCTCCTTTTCATCATTTTGGAAATGATAGAATGCCTTCTTTCACATTTTCTATTTATGAATAAATGACTCATCATCACAAAGTCCTACAGTTGCTTTCCCATTACTACACATATACTGTACACTATGACACAGTATATTTTTTGACCTTTTGAAGTCCTCCAGTGCTTTCTTGGTCATTTTAGTATCTTAAGTTCTTCAATTTTTCATTTTGCTCTAATTTGTAATGAATAGCACATTTTCAGCCATGCTTCTTGCATGCCGTTCCCTTTACATCCTACCTTTGCATCCTAAGGCTTGTGATGAATAAGACATGAGACTCTGGCAACCGCATTTATCAAAGTGCAGTCCATGTGCTGCATGTGCATCTTGTGTCATTTTGTGTAAGTGCATAAAATTCTGTTTGCGTGCATATCAGCTAAGGTGCCACATAATTTTATTGACACGAGTATTGTTTGACATTCATGTGCGTTATGTTTGTTTGAGAGTGCTCTATAAGGTGCTCTGAGGACTTCTGTTTTTTATAGTTAGGGGAAATTGCTAAGGGACAAAATGCAGCAGGTGGTCAGCAGATAAGCACTTCTTTTTTTTTCTTTCTTTTTTTTTCCAGAGTGCATTCTTGGTTTTGTGTGAAATTACATATTGTGTTTGGCAATAGTTCTTGTCTCTTCTGAATATATTCTAGAGTTACATCCTTGGAATATTTGTTTAATAATTTACCTCTGAGCATATTGGCAGATTTCCAACCTGCCTCCTCCTGAAGCAGGCACATGCCTCTAAATGTAATGGGATTTGGAAACATAGCCTGAGAGCCAGCCGTTCACAGGTAGAAGAAAGCTGGTGTTGGTCTTTCCAGTGTGTATTGTAAGACGAGCTCTTTTGGGCCAATGGGTGGTTGTGATAGTGTGCCAACAAGACTGCAGGGGATTATTGCTGTTGTTCCACATTCTGAACGGTTATAAGAAACAGAGTCCTTCTGTTTGTAGTAATACTGCAAATTAAACCAAAGAATGACAGTGAAATCAGGGAGAAATAGGTTCTGCTTATTCTTATTTAGAGTTTAGACTAGAAGATCGACTGATGCATGGTGATGTATTTGCTTTGCTTGCAGCATTTGTATTGTCTTTTTTGGACTTTCTATTAACACCAGTTTGAATCTTGAACTTCTTGTGAGTATAGCTGCATTACAGTGATACATATTTTAAAATCATAAAAAATTAATTTTCTTGAAGCTTCTTGAGGAAATAAAAATGTTCTCAGGGAGGCAGGCTAGAAGAGAATTGTAACTATATATATTAACATTGGTTATTTCTGGTCATTGCTTTAGAGTGACAATAAAATAAAATGCTGTACTTTAAATCAATTTAAAACTCTGTTACTGCATAATGCATACTCTCTTAGTCTTATTTATCCATCTATTAATCATTTAATGTGCAAATTGGTAAAAGGCAATGTACATATGAGCATTTATAGTGCTCAATCATATGGATAAATGATCACCTATGTCTTTAAATGGTGACTTACAGATGTTTGGATTCATTTGACTTTTTCCAGATATCAGATTTTTGCCTTTATTTGCTGATTGATGATTAACTTTTAATTCAAAGTCAGCTGTCACCTGAAGCATGCCGGTTTTAGTAGAAATACAGATGCATTTCAGGTATTGCTCTTTAAAAAAGTATTTTGCATCAAAAGAGTAATTTATAAAATGACACCTAATAAACTAATCAGATATAGTGGCGAATTTAAATTGCAAAAAACACCCAGTTGGTGGATTAAAAAGAGAAGCAGAGAAACAAACCTCCCACTGGCTTTCATGGCTGAGCAACATATATACATCCACCCATAGCTTCATGCATGGTGCCACTCATTCTCCCAAACTGTCAGGATAGCTAGATTTCCTTTGCATTTATAAGCTATCCACAGGACACAAAGTGCTGCCAGCCAGCTGCAGTCTGCTCTGTTTCCCATCTTCTCTTCTTTTTCTGTCTCCCTCTCTCTTTCTCTCTCTCTGTGTTTCTCTCTGAAAAAAAAAAAGAAAGAAACAGCATGCAGGTGTGGTAGGAGAAGAGACAGATGGCAAGGATGACAGGAGAAACTTTTTGGGAGGAGGAGATGAAAATCAAAAGATGTGAAGAACAGGATGAATCCAGCAAACGCACACAGACATACCGTTATACATACTGTTTACTTTCTACTGTTTTATATGCTTTGTGTCAGGGACATAAACTACAATTATGTCGATGTATACACACACACATACACACACACACACACACATACACCCAGTGCACACGCCTTGTATAATAAGTCTCTTTGATGCTTTGGCCTTGAAGCTGATAGGCATGCTAGAGAGTGTGACAGCTTATATCATCACGATGATGGAGATGTCATTGAGCGGTTGTGTTTTATGAGTGACCCGTGTGCTGTTGGACTGCCTGTGCTCTGTAGATTTACGCTCATATACTGTATGCTGTATATACTGTACCTTCAAAGCATGAAGGTAGATTTAAACATGTAGAAGACATGCATGTAGAGTACATGTAAACCTATGATATATCAGTGAAGTTTCGTAAAAGATAAAGAATGTTCAAAAAAATACACACAGGAATAATATTGTGTGTATAGTTTTGTCCTAGCCTTGTCCCCTCTTCAGTCAAGGCCCAGTGAAACCTCTGGACGGGCCATTGACTCCTGTACCTCATAAACGTACAGTATAGAATAAAATCTGTATGTCCTCTAGCCTATTGCAGTCTTAGCACCAGCATTAAGTCTAATGGGCCTTGCGGATAAGCTCTAAAACAAGACGAGTGATGAAGGTTCATGGCTGTAAAAAAGGGGACAATAACCATTCACTGGCCAGGTGTGTTGTTGCTCATCAAGGATAATGTCACTGTTTTGTTTGATGTCTGCTTTCTCACAAGGTCTTCTTTTCATGGTGTGTTTAAAATCGTGAGATTGAAAGAATCCTATTATGCACTTCCTGCAATCTCCCACTTCTTTCATTTCACTATTAAAACAAGCTTTTATGCATCCCTTTGTTTCTGTTCCTTCTCAAAAAAAGTTATAGCATTTTTCCACTTCCAACTATCTGTAATTGTCAGTAGAAAATTGCAGGGTTTTATTATGTAACAATGTTTTACTTTATTTTGTTTTGTTTGTTTCTTGTATGGGTTCCAGGTTATTTTCTGCAAACACTGTTTCCACCAACCCAGCGTTCGTTTCAAGGCTGCATGCAAGCAATCTTGGTTGATGACCAACCTGCTGATCTACATGCTGTGGAGAAAGGCACTGTGGGAGCTTTTGAGAATGTCAGCCTGGACATGTGTGCAATCATAGACAGGTAAGAGTGGGTCAGGCATGGGCAGAGCACAAAAGCAATGAGTGATATAAATTAAGTGGTTTTAAATAGGAAGAATCATATAGTAGACAAGAGTGCCATGTGGAGTCTTTGAATTCCGATCCAGAGACTTATAACTCACAATTCCTCTTGTCTGTTTGACTCAACAAGTATGTGAGTGTGTTGCTGGCTCCTATCCGCTTGTCAGATGAATGTGTATAGTTGATGGGGCAAAATTAAGTTCAAGGAGGTGTATATTTTATCAGTGGAAAACACTGAACAATCTTAACCAAACATCAAAAATGAGCCATGCAATTCTATTTTATTGCCAAGTATACCAGAGATGGAAATTCTGCACAGCACCTCCCAATGTTGGCTCACTGTAAGCATTCATTAAACTTGTTGACATTTCAATTTATTTCCTTGTCATGGACTAGACAAAAACGCATTGGAATAGATTTGCCATACATGGAGTCACCCATGCCTTGAGCTCTATTCCAAACATTTGTCTGCACTGAAACGGATGCCTGTGTGCAAAACTATTTAAACTTTGAGGGCAGGTTTAACCCTAGTGGTGTTAGTCATGTATTATTTAGTGATTTGTCTTCAGGTGAGGTTTGTCAATAACCCTCATCGATATCCTTGGTGAGCGAAGAAGACACCAAGTACCCCTGCTTGATTGTGATCAATTTAGGTTCGCCACAAGTGGTCTGACTGGCTGGGAATCTTGGGCACACACTAACACAGGCAGACACATCAGAAAATCCTGTTTATGTCAGTGTTGTCATTGCAATTTGTATTTTCAGATAATGTTTCTATAAAAGTGTTTGTGGCAGTTTAGCCCACTTAGTTTACAACTCTAGTGACAAAATTCTTTTTGTCCCCTAGCCTCCTCCAATAATGAATGAAACGCATTGTGTTTGTTCATATTGTGTTCATTCTTACACTGTACCTGGAGGGGGTTAGGAGGAGGGACAGTGTGTGCCATACCTAATATGAATGATAATAATAATTCTAATTTGAAATGTCATCCAGTAAATACCAAAATGCTTACAAAGTCAAAATTTGCATTTTGACTCTGTTTCATTCTGTTTTGCATTGTGCTGTGCAATCAAATGCCCAACTGAGATGTGCTAATTACATCAGTCAGAAGACCGCATTATTATGATGTTTTAATTTGATCAAATGTTACACACAATGTTACAATTTCACTTCAACAGAATACTGAAGCTGTTTATGTTGAATTCTGTGCAACTGCCTCTATGTGACGTACACTATACTGTACGGAAGAACGATCACAAAGATGAGTGACCAAGAGTGTTACAGACCACTGGATGTTGGCTTTCTGCTGCTGCATAATGAAAATGCAATAGCAGATGTGCTGACAGTTCTCCAGAAAAGTTCTGCATTCACAGGTGGAGAAAAAAAAGACTGTCCATGTCCAAAAAAACTTTTTTTTTGGACATGGACTAGCACAGAAGTTTCCAAATTTAATGAAACTATCCTACTCTCTGTGCTTCCAGTATTGCCCAAGTCTATTACTTCAAATGTTTTGTATAAGCCCTGCAGTACTTGAGGTGGGCCTTGTTCTGCCATGGAAGATGAATGGGTGCACTGTTACCATCTAACTAATCAGAATGTCTTTGAAGGCAGTTCAATAGCCCTGTCTGACCTCCCTTTGATCAATGCCGTTCCACTGTGAGATTGTGTTTAGGGTGAGATAGTGGAAGAAACAAAAACTACACACAACCTAACAGACACATTCTCAGGTGGACACATAGCTGTGTCCATGCAAATTCCCACAATGTCACTGTTGTTCTGTAATACTGCCGAGGCAATGAGTGCAGAGGCACATAAAACCACACACACTTATAAATTTGCAGAAATGTCTTTGTTTTCAGGAAAAAAGAAAAATCTACAAAGCCAGGCGCATATATAGTTATTATACTTGAGTGATCACAGTATAATGTCTTTTATGATTGTCAATTGCAACCCTCTGTGAAAGGCCCTTTATCTGACCCTTGTTACACTGTAAAAACAAACTTTTAAAATTATACTCACTGATGTAACAATTAGTACACAATTTGTTAGGTATGCTCTGCTCTATATTTGAACTCAAGCACAGCTCAAATAGGGAAAATCTACCTAACATTTGTCAGTAGTTACGCCACTACAAACTTTTTTTTAAAAATGACTAACATTACCTCTGGATTGCAAGTGCCTAGTTAAAGTAAGAATATTGGGGAAATGTCTTGAAAATTATCAGGAAAACTCTGCATTGTCCATAACAAGAAGCCATGCTGCAAAGGTGTAACTGGAATTGAATCATGGATTGGTTTCTTTGGAGCTTTACACAAAAGATTTGCGCGAATGCTAGTGTAGTCATCAACATACCCTCTGCACCACTGGCAACACTGCAATAATCTACTGTTGTGATGTAGTTTATATTTGATTTTAGTATTAGATACAGGCTGCAGATCTTACAGTCAAATTAGCAGGATTTGTATTCATCCCATTTTTATATAGATATATTTTTTAATGCTAACAAACATACACATGTAAGATCTTTAAAGACTTTTAGTTTTTTTCATTTGACATCCTCCAAAAATAAGTTTTACAGTGTAGTTTGAAGAAGCTACCATGTGCTGTGCAAACTCGTGTCACTGTAGGAAGTTTGTTTTTCACAGCTTTTAGACTGCCACAGGGTCAATTTTGTACATAGCCAAATGCTTCTCAAATAATTTGTAGCCTAGCAGACAGGCAGGATTTTTATTTATTTGTTTGTTTGTTTTTTACAGCACATGCTGTCTCCCTCATTTTCCAAGTACACTGAGTGCAAATATACAAAGAAATCAAAAATGGGCGCAATTACAACCCCCTCTGCCGTCAGTGAAGCTATCGTATGTTATGTGAACAAGGCCAAAGTTGTATGTCATCGGTATTGTGTGCACAACAGCAGTAATCATCATGTCTAGCTCCAGAGGTGGAATATTTGTGCTGCTTAACTGCCCGACTCCCAGTGTGGCTGGAGAAGAACTCACCATTTTAAAGGACCCTTGCAGCTTTTATGAGTCAGTGTTTGTTTGTCCTCCAGCCTGCTTTCCTGCTAACATCATTTTATTACATTCAAGTAAGCAGACTTAAAAAATTCTAATCACATAACTCGTACGTGACTGTGTGTGTGGAAAACCCCGCTCTAAGACTCCCCGTGCCTCGGGATCCATCCCCACAGGCCTGCAGGCAGATCAAACCACAGAACTTTGATGTGCTCGGGATTTGGGTTGGTATTCAAATTTTAACAAGAAAAACTGTGATGTCTTAACTGCTGTGTGCTCAGTGCTGTGAATATAGAGACTTAATTTTAACAATAACAATATGCTTTATGTTAAGAAACCTAAAATCTTAGAAATATGCTATCTAACCAGATTCTTACTCTGGATGGCATTACCTTGGCCTCCAGTAACACTGTGAGGAACCTTGGAGTCATCTTTGACCAAGACATGTCCTTCAACGCACATATTAAACAAATATGTAAGACTGCTTTCTTCCATTTGCGCAACATCTCTAAAATTAGAAATATCCTGTCTCAGAGTGATGCTGAAAAACTAGTTCACGCATTTATTACTTCCAGGCTGGACTACTGTAATTCATTATTATCAGGATGTCCTAAAAACTCCCTAAAAAGCCTTCAGTTAATCCAAAATGCTGCAGCAAGAGTCCTGACAGGGACTAGAAAGAGAGAGCATATTTCTCCTATATTGGCTTCCCTTCATTGGCTTCCTATTAAATCCAGAATTGAATTCAAAATCCTGCTCCTCACATACAAGGTCTTAAATAATCAGGCCCCATCTTATCTTAATGA
>VVHJ01052649.1:0-14034 GCA_015107715.1 Tylochromis polylepis
ACATGTTTACTTTGTCTTGACATACCTACTCTTTAAAAAACAAAAAAAAAACAAAAAAAAACACCAAAACAACAACAACAACAAAAAAACAGCAGCTCATCAAGGTGACATGCAGAGCCGAAATGCACAGTAGTGCATTCAAAAGACTGATTAACAGTGTGGCAAAGAAACAATTTAACAACTAAAATAAAGACAATGAGGCAAAAACAATCCAAGCCACAGAAGTTAAATTTTAAAGTCTATCATGACACAGCATCCCAAACATCAGCAACACATGTGGCCATGTGACCCATGTCTACATTCCCACACACACACACACACACACACACACAGACAAACAAAAGCTCCAATAATAATGCACAAAATACAACAATCCAACTAAAAATTTAGAGCAGTGTAAACCAACTTTAGTTTAATCCACATCATTAAAAATACCTCTGCTAGCATCAAAATATAACACCTTTATAGTGTTTCCACCTCTGAAAACTTCTTTATGGGCCACACAAGGAGCTGCACAAGGACATTTTACCATATTATACACATCATGGAAAAGTATTGTGAAATTAAAGTTTGAGACAAGATTCTTTTTGGCTGCAGGCTAATTTTCAAAAACATTAAAAAAAACCCCACAAAAACAACAGATGACTGCATGCAGTTTGTCAATTTGTTCGTTGCATCAAATGAAAATCTGCCTGCGAGCACTCTCATGCCAATTGATTTTCATGCAATGAAAATGGTGCTGCGACTGTCACATGGACAGGTAAAAACTAATCTAATTTCTTAGTGGCGAGCTTCTAAAGCCACATCAATATGCCATTAGTACCATACCATCATACTTCTAAGCACAAACTTAATCTACAATTTAATGACCAAATTTTGTGGTAAAGTTTAAACAAAGATGGATATTTAATATATTGTTGTGTCATTTTATAATAAAATACATATTATTCATGTAAACTGAAGCTTTTAAGGACTGGCATCTGTAATGTTTCTTTTTGTCACAACACTGCCACAACACTGAGCTGAAGGGAATACCTATGTTACATGCTTAGCAGTGTTGAAGTAGAATGAGGTGATGATTCACCCTATAAAACTGCTTATGACTTATAATTACAACTCCTTTAGTCCTTTCTGCTCTGGTTTTCTGATATATAGATAGCCATCCATCAGTGTCACAAGAGTTCGGTATATACGCAGGCTGCCAACATGGAGGGGCAAGTTAAATTTTAGTTTAATAGTAAGGAAGCCATTTATATCATACACAATGTACTTTTATTTGCAAAAGTTCAAAATATACTTTGACACACTAGATGGCATACCAATTTTAAAGCTCACTTCAATTTATGTTTGTAACATTTTAAAATTTTCCACGGAGCTAGAAGTATCAGGACTACAATAGCCATTTTAACAGCATGCTAGCAGCTTGCTGAAGGCTTTTCAAAAGCTTAAATCAATACAGATAAATTAAAAAGATGCCCAAGATCCAAACTAAAAATTAGTAAACCATAAAATTTAAATAGCTTCATTAAAAGACATCCAATTAAAGTTAAGTTCAAATCAAGCATTTGTTTAGCGACGTGATAACATGGGGTGACAGAACACCCATGCAACACCTGTCCAAATGATGTGCATTATGTTCACCTGCGTGAGCATGAACCAATGCATCATTCAGCAACAAACATGGAATAAACTACATGAAACTTAAGTGTGTACAGACCAGTATTTTACTACAGTCAATGTTATTCATTTATAAACTGAAAGACTATTCAGACCATCATCTGAAGCCAACTCAAACAGCGGTTCTGATTTGAGGGGACCGTAAAAGCAGACTCAGGGATCAGCGATTAGATGTTCAGCATTTACAGCTTGTACATGAAGCCTCCTGACAGCAACTTCACACTGAGAGCTTTGAGAATTAGCTTCTTAAAAGGAGGTTAGCGTGTCCTTAAAGTCTCTAGATTTATTACTGGAGGGAAGGTCTTACCATGGGTCTAAAGAGGCAAAACAAGGGGAGGAAAAAAACAAACAAAAACTCTAAATAGGCAACACCAATTATGTACACAAATACACATGAACTGCAGCAACAGCCCGATGTCAGTCAGATCAAACAGCTGTAGAACTGCTCTGGACTCTCAATTAGAAAATAATTACGACCTCAGTCTATCCCGAGTGTGAAAACCTGGAGGTGTACTGTGAATGTGTGATTAGTGCAACTGCTTGACTAAAAATGACAACGTTCACGGACATTATTTACGGGGGTTTGAAGTATATTGCTGTGTCTTGGTGTACAGAACACAGCTCTTCTATAGTGACAATATTCAGGTTTTTGCCACTGTACGAATCAACCTCAGAATAAGTCAGCTGCATGTTAATACGACTTTTAGGCAGTTGCTTTCCCTCAGTTGTTTAGTAATTACTTTGCTACCAGCTAACTGAAGCCAGAACGACAGGACACAGTAAAATCTAGCCAACAGTCAGCTGTGCTCGAGCAGTGAAGTCTCTGCAAGCACCTCCTCAGAACAGGGCATTATCAGCTGAACGTAAAATTATCCTGTGTCACGCACAATACGCTCATCCCATTGTTTCCAGATATTTGGCAGATCATAATCCATGTGTAAAATGGCGTGATGCACAGTTTACTCAGAGCAAATGAATACAATGCAGTCGCAGCCTCACTTGCAGTTTCATAGCCACACACAGCGACTGGCTTTTTCTGTCTTCAGGCCAGTGATAATGCCATCATTAGAAATGGTCATTTCTGTGTCAAATGTTTATATTTCTATTTTTTTTTTATGCCATAGGCTGGACAAAAGGAAAAGCCAGTTTAACATTTTGGGTGATGAACTTCATGGGTATCCATTTTTACTTCATGAGTTTTAAAACAATCCAAAAACATTAGCAATTATATTCCTCTACACAGATGCAACATTTCTTCTGGAGAGACTTGTGAGGATGACGATAAAGGTTTAATATCTTAAACTGGAAGTTAGACATTCAGCTCAACACAGCTTTTAGCTTGGGCGAGACATTTGTGCATTCATGTTGATTTTAACATTGCGTTGCACAACTGCAAATAAATGAGTCATTTGATTTGCTGGCATGTCCCAAAACCAAGGTCGAAACCACTCGCTGCATAACCCAAGCAAAAATAGAAAACACAGCAAATTGCTTTTACCAACATGACCCATTACCACAGATGCATTTCTCCAAGGAGAAAAACCTCAGCAGACTGTGACAGAAGATGAACCGAAGGCTGAGGAGACCGTCATTTATACAGTGCGATTCTGAAGTGCACAATAGGCCATATGGTTTCCAACAAAGATGCACCCCACTGCAAATTTCTTTTGCAGATTTGTATTTTAGAGTTTGACCCAACTTATAGTCACAGGGACCAGTTAATGATTTATTTTAATAAGTGAATACAGCAAAAAGGATAAACTGTCAAGTCATTGATTGTTTCAAGTTTTTACCTCTACAAACATGTTTTTATAAGTTAAAAAATAGTCAAGGTGACAACAGGCCAAATATCATTACCTAACTGGAGTGCAGTAAGTCATTCTCATATATATATATATGCTTAAGGATACTTAAGGCAAGCTTACAATACACTGGAGGAAACTCCAAACCATGACTATAGGCATCAGCCTTCACTTTATTTCATGAATAATAACTAGTGCCAGAGACATCACCAGTTAACTTCACTTGCGTTTGTGGACACCGCATATTTAAGGCCCAGCATGTGGAAAAACCAAGTTAGATGACGGGGTTTTGTTTTTTTTGTTTTTTCCTCCCCACAAAGTTTCAAAACTAAGACTAACACGCAAAAAGCACATTCCAGTTATCCATCTCTAGATATTTTCAATTAATATTTTTTTAACCTTGAATGTTTGAATTATTGCACTTCAGCAATGATGCAAATATATAAACTCACTTCCAGCACATTCGTAAATGATTAAACTTCTGAGGTTCACAAACTGTTAATTGATCACAGTGCACACAGGGTTAAATATAGACGTCACCAGGATGACTGAGGTGGCGAATTTCACCGACTGGGCAGGTCCAACCCCTCCCAGAGGGTGAGACTGCACTGAGCAGAGGTACCGCCCCTCACAGGAGGGAGAGGGGTTTGCTGGATGAGGCAAAAGAGTGTACTGTTTTATTTAGAGTTTATGCATCAAATATTGTTCAATAAATTATTTTTTTTCTATAAAGCTTTGACTGCAAAAATATCTCAAAGTTAAAATTCAATTTATATAGCACCAACTTACAACTATTGTAAGGACCCTACGATAATACAGAAACAAATTTTTGCCAAGACCACCAGTTCTTGACTGCGTCACTGCTTGTCTGTTTTTCAGCCAGGATTCTCGGCCTGTGTTGTTTGCTGCGCCGACTTTTCTGATGAGCTCTACCAGTTTTGTTCTAATAAACTCTTAATCATAAATGGAATGCAGCATGTCCTATTTTAACACTTTGTGCATCACTCTGTAATTATACCTCCAAAATGCTAGTTGGCAGAGTTACTGAAACTACTATTGTGACTGAAACAGAGGGGATGATGTGGGAGTTAAATTTAATGAATGCTGTACAACAGTTATATTACTAAAAGACAAGATGCTGAACCAAATGAGCCCATAAATGGTGGCAGAGATGCAAAAACCAGGCACCTGCAGATGGTTACAGTGGCCCATTAGTGGTTTTTGGATTAGCGCTATGAAGGAGCCCACAATAATAATAATGATAATAATAACAACAACAGCCTACTACAAATTATATTTGTTCAGTTTCACCGAGGCATTTTCCATGCACAAAATAAGCTGCTACGTGTAGTCAACATCAAGGTGTGCACATTATTCTGCAGCATGAGCTGATATGACTAGCACATACATTCTAAGCTTATAAGGTCACTACAGTTTTACCATGCTGTTCCTCTGATGGAGTTCGGAGCATCACAACACCAAGAAGATATCAATTTAAATTGAGACTTTAGAGTCTTATTCATACTGGGGCAGTGTTTAACATGGGTGTATTTATTAAACAAAAAACATGATGTCACTGACAGAAATCCATCAGCAAGCAGTATTCTGAACATACAGTGATTTAATCATCAATTTAATGAGGCAAAAAGAAATTTGCATCTGGATGTTATTGTCAAAGTTTTACTTTTACTCATACCAGGTTTTCAGTAATTATACATTCAATCAAATAGGAAGTCTGATTACCTGGTGATCTAAACTACTTTTGCATCATTAAAATCCCTTTCAACCTGTGATTTTGTTACTCAAGATATGTAAAACTTTAATACACAAAATACTAACGTCATTAGTGATGTGTTCAGTACTGTGGGGACTTGGCAGGGTTCAGAGCCAAACACTGCAGGTAGTGAAACCAATATTCTGCAGGCCAGGGTATATAGTGCAGCCTATTGCTTACCTGCTCTTCATTAGTGTTCATCTAAAATAATATTTTTCAACTTGTCTACTGTAGAACAACAGCTTAAAAACAAAACCAATGACTAAAAGGTTGTCGATTTAACCCTCCCGCTGCTCCTGTTATTGTCAAAGGTGAAACTAGTTGGGACTGCAAAACTTTTTAGCTGTTTTGTTAACGTGACAAAGGGCACACAAGCATCCTTGTGCCCTTTGATTTAATTTTCCAAAAATTGCATTTGTAATTTAGTTAGCTACAAACTGGCTCCCCACACACACACACACACACACCGTAACAGAGAGAGGAAAGAAAAAAAACACACAGGCCACAGGAGAACGTATTGCTGTTAAAGAAATTGACTTACTTCAATCTCATTTTATGTTTCACCTTTTATTCTAAGTACAATGCACAAACACTGGCTACCGTCCCACTTGAGATACTGCCACAAGGCAGAAATATTTCATTAGATAAACACTTGGAACACAAAGCCTGGCAAGATGCCGCTCCCCAAAAATTTCAGTCAAGGCTTTCAGTGTGTGCAGCCAGTCAGCAGCTTCCTTCTAGAGCAGAGCATCTTGTTCCCCTAGAGGCTTTGCCTCACAATTTTCGTCAGAAACCAGGCCCAGATAAAGACCACAAGGTTCTTTTTTGTTTTCCCCATCATTGCTAAGCTAAACCCATCCACCTCCACAATTTTACCCCACTGAGCAGGCTGCCTTTTAGGACTCATTAAAGTGTAGCGTGTTTAGTTACTGGGACTTTCAGATCCCACAGCCTTCTCGCAAGGGGAAAAAAGGCTCCGCGCACAGCGCTGCTATGAGAAAAATAGATTTCCAATTCAAATACAGTGAGCGCTTTTTTATTAACGTCACTATGGCACAATGTAAAAAGTAGGATAACACTGGCAATGCCTGCTTTGTTGACCAGCATTAACTTTTGGACAAAAGTCACATTTACTGACTGAAGTGACTGATTGGCTTTGAAGTGGCTAAACAGAAGAGCTGAAACAGTTTAAAGCAGTTAATGAAAAGTGATTGTTTCATTTTGAATAAAATAAACTCAAACATCAGTGTCATCCATGTGCCAAACTGTTGTAAGCATCAATAGCAACCCAGAATTTAGCAGTCATTCAATCCCTTGCAGAAAGTACAGGGGCTTTCAAATTGTTGTCACAAAGATTCAAGGAGTTACCTCAGGTACTAAACCTTTGTTTCTAAGCCATTTGTCATTCTTTAACCTCTAAAGCTGGTTGTGCTGGCTCTGTTTTAGCAGCTCACTGATTGTGCTAATTAATTACATAGAAAAGTGACTGAGTGGGTGTTCAGCAGCAAGATCTCACAGCTGATCAAATTCCACTGAGATACAGCTGAAAAATCAACTGCTATTGAATCAATCTCAGCATTTCCCCTCTTTACTGCTGCTTCAGAGGGTGAAGGGGCAAGCTCATCCCCACCCACCTCAACCCAATGGGTATAACAGAAGTTATACCTGCTTCCATCCTACAAGGATGAACCGAATACAGACATTTTAAAACCAACTGACACCTATGGATAATTTAGAATAGCTAATTAAGCTAACCCCAGTAGCTGCGTGTCTGGACTGTGGGAGGAAAGCAGAGTACCCGGAGCTGTGCTAGCACTGCGTCAAACTGGCGACCTGTCGAGGGTGTGCCCCGCCTTTTGCACTATGGCAGCTGAGATGGGCTCCAGCCCTCCCACAACCCTAAATTGAGTAAGTCGAAGAGGATAGACAGATGTAAATTTATAAAGAAAAGCCTTTGTCCACTCCTAGGATCCAATATCAGGATTTTCTGTCAGGTCTCCATTTTACATCACAGCAAATTTTGGGGGGGTTAGGTTCAGACAATTAGCAAGGTGCTGTTAACAACATTCTGGAAATGTGTGAAGCTTTTATACCTCAGTTTTTCCACATTTTTATTCAACAAAAAACAAAAACTGTTCCTTACAAACGCAGACCATTTTGGCATTTCTGGAAGGATTTTTCTTGACAGACCGCTGAAGATGGACGTTTGTAGCCCAAAACTAAGAATACCACAACTTTCAGCTCCAAATTTAAATTAATCACACATGCGAGCCATAACGGAAACTTGAAGATACCCAGGCTTTTAAAGTAAGAGAACCTACACTTTACATGGCCACTACTGAACATACTACATTTTATTCACTGCATAAACAAGAATCTAAACATTTACTAGTGTTTTCTTCTCTAATTAAACCTCCCCTTCCTAAAATGAGCAAAAACTTTAATCTCAGTCATTACATACTACATGCAAATACAATAAGATTGCTATGAGGAGACACTCATCAGGGAAAACCGAGCTGAATAAACCCTCATGATTTTGACAAGAGGCAGTTTAGTACAGATCTGACTGACCACAGAATTTCTTCAACTTGAACATGAAGCCAACATTGAGATCGGCATGTACTGATGTGACACCGAGCACTTAAAATGAGGAGGCACGAATCTCTGCTACCAACTCCATGGAGGATTAAATTGACCAAGTATGCGTGACAAGCTGCAGAGTAAAGAACTCCAGAGTGCGCACACTGACATGCACAACCTGTCCTTGAAAACTAAAAGCCCACAAGTAACGGTTCAAAATATCCCAGCTGAAAACATAGATGAGACTAGTCTACCCACACATCAGGAGTACAAAGGACAAGGCTACAAAAGAAAATGCTGGAGAAAAGGAAAAGGTTACAGTCTACTTGTACCTGGATGAGAGAATTTAGACGTTTTATTCAACTATTTTTATTTATTGGTTAGGTATTAGATGAACTGTTAAAAAAAAACCCCAAGCGATTTGTTTTCTTATGTGGGAATACTGTATACTGCATCTCAGCTTGGGTGTTTGACATCCCTCTCTCTCGCAGCAGTAATCGTCACGTCTCAGTTCACCTCACCAATGCCAACCTAGCGACTTTCTCCCATAAAATCAACAACATCCATCTAGATTAAACAAACCAAAACAAAAAACATGCAGTGACTTTTAAGTCCCTTGCTCTCCCTGCACAGACACACCTCTGTGTGTTTTCAGTTAGGTGAAGCAGCTGTTTGCACATGCGCAGCATTATTCATGTGGTTTGTTACTCAGTGGCTGTATGGTGCTTGAGAAAAAGAGTTTTACATGTAAATATAGCCAAAAACATAACGCACCAACTTCAGCACATACATGCGTTTCACTACTTGGACATATTGCCCCTGGTCCACTTAATTCGTCGAAATCCAGTTAATTTTGCTGATAAGTGAACACTGTCACCTCACGGCCCAACATGATAACTCCTGCCTCGTGTCCTGCTCTGTAGTCCACATCTCAAAAAACTGCAGTGCTGCATTGTGTCTTTGCTGTGTGTGTTCTTACTGGCAAATCAGCTTTCAGTGCAGTTTAACTTAAAGATGAGGAGGGGAAGCGTCTTTATAGGTGAACTTTTATTACTTCTGTGATGCTTGTCCTGAGGTTGAGAAAAGGTTATTTATGCAGCATTTCCCCATGCCAGCCAGAGAATGTCACAGTAATACTGAAATGTGATGCAACTCAGTTATAACTGGCAGTCCGCCTCCAAGATTACAAGTGTATAATTTCTCACCAACACTTTTGAAAAAGTCAATAATCCTGCAATCTCAGAAGAAAATGTTATTTGGGGAAAAAAAAAACCCTGAAGAATTTGGCTGAAATAAAATTCAGTTGGGTTCATATTGCTCAAGAGACTGCAACACATGTTCATCAGTATTGACTTATTCAGAAATCCTAACCAGAGGCATTTTTATACTTCATGCTCTGTGATGCTGGGGAACTAGAGTACAAACACCAATATGTCGATGCTTATGATTCTTCATATTTGCCAATCTGTTATTACCATCTTTAGGTATGAAATTAGAAAAAAGAATGACAGCTGATTTGCTTCCGTCGACAATAAAACGTTATACAAAAAAGTACAGATTACTATTTGACTCAATTTCTTTTATTTAGTTTGACAATTTTATAATTGCTGAACAGGTGGAATTAGTCTAACCTTCTGTAACAAAATTATACAGTACTATAATAGGACTGTATCTGCTATTATATTTTAAAGTGTGGAAGTTGTTAAAAACTGTTCCTGTGCTGGTTATACACCACGACATTTGTAAATTAAAGAAAAACCATGCACATACTAGTGCGACTGCTGAGACAATCCAACAGTTGGTACTTAAAACCACCAAGAATTAAAAACACTTAATACTTTAATAGAACAACAACAACAAAAAAATTCCTTCATGACTCCAGTTCACCCATATCCAAATTACATGTCTAACACAAAACTAGGCATATTTCCACCACCAGAAACAGACCTGCAGACAATACAGTTAAATTACATAAAGCACTCAACACACACAAAAGCCCCACCTACTGTATGCAGGCCTATGACAAAGCAGTAACAGGGTTCAAGGACAATGCATTGCTGATCTCCAGTAATGACCTGCCCATACTGGGGAAGGCCACACTGTGGCCAACACACAGTAAGTGCAAAAGCCACAGAGCCTTAGCCTATCTCAGCAACAAGGGGGTTAGTGGTGGGGGGCGTTCGGCAATGAAGACAGGGAAGGGGGATGGGACGGACATTTAAGGAGGACAAAGGGGGCAAAATTGCTTTTCTCCTCAAAGCTACACGCTGTATACTAACCCAGTTCTGACAAGCAGCACACATCGCCATGCAGAGCACAGTGATATGTGGCCTTTGGAAGTTCACTCACTGTCCTGCATTTTAGTCACTCTGTCAGCAGCCTTTATTTAGAAAGGCAGACGTGGGGGCTCAATAATACATAAAGACAACCGCTCTTATCTCTTGTCCTCAGGAACACGGTGGCTGCTGAAGCTGTGGATGCTGCACGAACAGAGAGGAAGGGGGGAAAAAAAAAAAAATTGCCTAAAAGCAGCAGCTATCTTTTACATACCTATGATTAGATCTGCCGTGACACTTCATCTGAATTAATATCCCCTGAGCGGTGTTCAACACTACTGATATCAGAAAAATTAAGTGCAATCACTGTGCAGTGAACAGTGTTCTTACAGCCGTACAACTAAGAACAAAATAAAACTCAGCACGATTGGGGAAAAGCATTTCTATTACAGAAATTATGAATTCCCCCCCATAGCGTTTCAATATTTTGTAGTACTGCATTTAATCGCATGCCCGGACCCCCTCCCCCCAAAAACCCAAAACACCACCGCCACAGTTACTGTGATTTTTCATCTGTTAGTCGCATATAAGGTCTAAATATCATTAAGGATTTTTTTAATTTTTTTTTTAAAACTGAAACCTTAGAGATGTCACTTTCCTTTTGCCTATTCACAGATGTCCTGCATTTCTGGTCAGGCTCTTAGCTGCTGACCCCATGATATGTAATCTTTTTGTGACCTCACAGCTGAAGGTTACTCACCATGAACTGATGCCTGTGGCTTCGACAAATTCACTCAATCAATATTCAAGGCCACACAAAGTACAAAGTAGAGTGAGAATGTATTTGTTTAATGCTGCAATTCCAAGTCTTAACAGTTCAAGCTTAAAAAAAAAAAAACTACCAGGCTCTTTACTTTGAAGGGCATTACAGTATCACCCAAAATAATCAAAGGCTTACTGGCAATGAGATCAGGCGATAATTTAATCACACTGAAAATACATAGGACTCCTTAAAGCTAGCAATGTGCCTGTGCAAAATATACTTTAAGTAATTTTTCAATTGAGCAATGTTGCTGAAATCTCTAAACGGCATTAGTCAGAACTGGCTACAAAGTCTACAACTCAGTACTATAGTATACAAGTCACTTAAATGCCAAAAAAACCAAAAACGAAGGGTGGGGGGGTTACATTTTTAGAGGTCGTGCATTTATAAGTAAAGGCCACTGTTAAAACCGACTGAACTTAAAGTCCTGTTAGTAAGGCATTTCTACAATGAAGTGAGGCCATCTCACCGGGAACAAGTGAACGCAACCCTGTGATGTTAGGTTAATTTGGGACACCTGTGCCAGTGCTGAAACCCAGCTCATTCAATTAAAGACCGTGACGACTTACATATTATACTACGAAAGAAACCGGTTAGAGGTGGAGCGTTTAATCCTGGTTAAACTTCAATTTTCTGCTAATTCTTCCTCCTTAATTGCAACGCGGTGGTTTAGCCGAGCGGGTTAGCTAACACAACTTCTGCCAGTGATTGAGGAGCTTTAGAGGGGTTTTTTTGCCGACATAATTTTATTTTGTAAACCAAACGGATTAGGTTCTCCCACTAACTTGAGATTTTTTATGGTTAGGTTACAAGAGGCAGAGTTTTACCAAGTTAAAACTACTTCTAATGGCGCTCAGCTAGCATGTCTGGCCTAGCTTGCAACTTTGACCTCTTTTGCAGTTAATATTTATTTGTTTTTATCACGCTAACACTTTGACTTGTCTTACCTTGAGGTGTTGAATCGGCGTCGCGGGAATTTACTGAGGTACAACCTGCAGACATCAAACCTTTGGTCACAGTCTTTGTGCAGCAGAATAAGGGGCGGTGGCGGGAACCCAGCCACCCTAAATAAACTAATCAGACTTTTAGCCAATCAGCGCAGACCCACCCTCTCTACACCGGAAATAGATGATTAATTTAATTGATTTGCTGCAGGTGTAGGCTGCTGCTTTAAACAGCGCTCAGCACAGAAGAAAACAAATACGAAATAGCTACAGCGCCAAAACAAAACACAACATGGTGCCACTAGGGTTCCTTATGGGGTAATCAGCTATTTTTAACAGATAGCCTTTTCCAGTGATGACTTCAACATAAAACATTTTTTATATATATATTTTCACATTTCGGTAGCTCCATTGTTATCCATACAGAGCAAACACATGGGCATGGATTTAATATATAGGTGGCCTATATTTAAAGAAAAAAAAAGGTCTAATAAGACATGAATGCCGACAAAGGTTAGGATCGGTTTAAAAAAAAAGGGGGGGGGACGAGTAGCTAAGCTTCTGTATTCTTCACAAATAAGAGCTGCATGGAAATTCAAAAATAGCATAGAAATATGCATGTGATAGCAGAACTTCATCCGGCAACTCTAAGTAGCACAACACCCGGCTGCACTTAACCTATATAGCACTAGTCTTTTTGCAGTTATGTTAAACCTTACGGACCATATTACGATTAAATTAGAGAGACAGAAAAAAAAATAAAGTTACCCTCCTGCCACTCTCTAATTTTAAATCTCATTTGTATTTGCCCCCCCCTTTCCGTCTTTTATAATTTAGATCCTAAATAAAATCGCAAGTTTTTATCTTAATGAAAGATCTCAAATCTAAAATCAAACAGCTTAAATGTTGTTAGTTTGTTTACTGGCTCCATCATGTAACCAGCAATATTAATTTCTACATGTAACATCAGTTTAATACATCCCACATTTCTCCCTTTGGATACAGTGTAACGACTACTATGCGGATCCCACGTTTCAGCCCTCTACAAGGCCTGCATTTCTGCACACTAGAGCAATAGTGCGTCCGTGCATGTCGAGGAGGAGGGGTGGGGGGGAAAGGAGGAAAAAAATTGAGCACATGTGCGGAGAAAACCTGTTGTAAGTCTCTCCTATATGCCAAGCCACCGCGATTCGAGAGTTGAATATCAGCCCTGAGTGGGGAAACATGAATGCATCACGGCGACTTTCTCCATCGCGTCTGCATGCAATAAGACAGCCTGAGACTACCGTGAATGCATGATCTGCTCTACACACTGTCCTCAGCGAACAGAAACAGGCTTAGTAATAATAATAAAAAGAAGAAGAAATCGATTTCACACGTTTCAGGTGAATGAGCAAATGTGTAAAAAATATCTTACCGTTTCTACAAATGAAAGTTAGGGACGTCCTTAGGCAAACAATCTCTGAATGAAAACACCTGGCCAATAGCGTGTAAAATGACGAATTCCGCTCTCTTTAGTTCAAACTTGGGAACATAAAAAGCCAACACAAACAAGATAAAATGAGGGAAATGAAATATTTATTAAATCAAAACACAGAAATGAGTTCCTTTCAGCAAATGCATGAAACAAAAGGGAAAAAAAGATAACAGAAGAAAGAAAAGGAATCAAATAATTAAAAAAGCCGGCTTCTGCCTGTCTCGCTCTTTACAGGTGCGCCACACAAATACGCGACATCACTGAGTGGAAGCCAATGCACGGAGGAGGTTCTCTTTAAAAGGAAGATAGTCCTGCCGGCAAATATATAGGGCCGTATCACAGCATGCCTATACCTCTCCGCACTCCCCGTTTCATCCATTCAACCTACACATGAACATGCATTGGACGCGGAAGTATACCCGGAGAAGCGCCATCCACCGCTTATGCGCGCACAAGCCCTCCAATGCTATTGGCTCCGAGGCTCTCCTCACTGAGCTCGAGCGTCTCTTCCCAGATCACAAGACGCCATTCGTCCTCGCCCCAGTCACTCAAAGCGACCGAGCATTTTTCCTAAATATGGCATTTGAAGTCAAACATCGCCTTTTTGCCGAGGTATGGGGCTGTGCAGCGGGCGGGAGTGACACAACGAGTCGGGGGTAGCATAGTCCGCTTTTTTTTCCG
>VVHJ01052649.1:23478-35802 GCA_015107715.1 Tylochromis polylepis
AAAAAAACAATTTAAAAAAAAAAAAAAAAGAAAGAAAGAAAGAAAAAGAACGAAAGAAGGGGGGTGGACTTTTATTGAAAAGCTGCTCTAGCACGATGGAAAAAAAAACCCTTAAAGGAACAAAAACCAAATAAAACCTGAAAACAATTTCTTTCATCTCAATCCTCAGGGAAATACTGCTTGCAGTAGAACAGAGCGAGGATTTGGATCTTTGAGAAAATAGGGCATGAAATCTCAATTAGACATGTCAAGATCCTGGGAAATTTCAATGCTTTTCTTCTTCTTCTTCTTTCTTTTTTTTTTAAACACGCACTACACGCACTCGTCTCTCAGAGACACTGAGGAGTGCTTGACCACCCGGTGCCTCATTCTGTCCCTGAAATAGCCTGGTCTAAACAGCCTGATTGGAGAGTGGAACGGGCAGTGTGGGCCTATCTCTTTTGGGGGGCTGCAGAGGAGGGAGGTGAGCAGGTGCAGGGGAGACAACGATCGATTTGGTTGTCCACAGATAAAATAAGAAATCAAGGGGGTTTTATGTGGCACCGCTACCTTGGCAAGCCTTCACGGAGTCCAGGAGATTAAAAAGTGAATTTCCCAGAAAACAAACACAGGGTATCATTAAACAGTGACTCTGGACTGCTCACACTTTTCCTGTTAAGTGCAATTTGAGCTTTAAATCCACATGTCGGAGAAGAAAAAGGAGTTTCTGAGTTCTTGTCAGACTGAATGCCAATTGTGTGTGCCTTCAGCCTCAGCCACAAGCCTTTGCACAAGGCAAACACTGACTTTGGTGAAAATAAGCCCTTTGAGGAGCTCGCCGTGTCCCCAGGAATTATTTAGCTTTCTATAGTGCGTGCTCATTATAATACCAGTGGAACAGTAACGCTTTAGCACATTGTTGCCTTAATTGATGACACTGGCTTGTGTTGCTTCATCGAGAGCATCATAGTGCACTCACACTGAAGACACAGGGGTAAGGTGGAAAGCTAATTATGAGCAAATATATTTCAGATCAGTGCATTTCTTTAAGCTCTTCAAACAATTCTTGGTCAACACTCTAATGAATAACACAGTCCCTTAAAAGGCTATTTGCTCGCAGCTGCCAACCTGGCTAACAAAAACCCAGGTCAATTTACAATCTGCGTTTTTAAAACTCGTGTTGGTTTTTCACATACTGCACAGCCAGCGCTTGTATCATTTTACCCACCAATCAATTACAATAAGAAGAAAAATCAATCTAGGAAAATGAGGGACACATCGGAGCACAGAGGGTGTTTTACTTTGACTTTATTAGGGCTTAGAAGCATGAAAACCCCCATTGTAGTGCAGGCACAAGCATGATTAGTCGTGGGTGTTGTTTGGCAAAATCTATTTTAACCTTCGCGTGCTATTGTTGCGGTGTTTTGGCCGTTGCCATGTGAAAGCCTTAGACTGCAGCTTCAAAATGTCAGCTTTTCACAAGCAAACACCCCCCCCCCCCAAAAAAAAGTCAGTTCTTAATACAGCAAATGCAACAAATGAGTCCAAGTATTTCCGAAAGAGCCCAGGGGTTGAAAATAAATACAGTTTCTCTAATAGTGCACTTAGACACAAGTACGAGATATTTCTAGTTTCTTTACATGTTTCAGTTTGTTCACCAAGTTTGTACTTTTTCACTACATTTCAGACGGCGTGCGTTAATCTGAGAAAAAAAGTTGCTAAATACAGCTGCTTCAAAGACATACATGCAAAAGATATATGGGTTTATATCATGCAGTATTTGAAATTTGAGCTTCAGTGATTAGTCAGTGATTAATCGGTTCATTGATTTGCAAGCAAAAACTATCGGCTGTTACTTGCCTCCAGTTTTTCAAATGCAGGCAGTCTGCTAGTCCCAGTATTGTATTGCAGTGAACTGAATAACCTAAAAGTACAAATATGATAATCCTGTGCCAACGACAGAGGTTTTTCTACAGTCACTCTAGGGAAAACAGTGTTTGGAGACTGTGGCACAACCAAAATTATTGCCCCTTCGTGGAATGAGCTTGCGATCTTGTTGCCTTTGAAATGGTTGCTTCAAAGACAGGGACCAGGTCTTGTTGCCACTCACAGTCAGTTGCTCTCTTCAAAGTGACTTTGGTGTATCAAGAAGGAAAGAAAATGGGAATGACATGGAGTCAGTGTACTATTGAATGGGATCAAATTGACAATTATGCGCAAGCTGTTTGTGATAAATTGGCAAAAGTCACAATTCTGTTGCCATCTGCATAAAAAAAAGAAGTTCTTTAATATAATTAAAGAAACATTACATTAACTACTTATATTCAGAGTCTAGCCGGAAACTCCACAAAGCTGAAACAGAAATTTAGAATTCCTTCCACAAATAGTGACATAGTTGATGCAGGACAGCAATTTAATTGCAAAATGACAGGCGATCAGTAACCTTGCTTGCTTGAAATTCTCTGGAATACCACTACTTGGTAACCAGTTGAGTCAAAGTCCCTGCTGCATTGCAGAGTCAGTGCAGAGTGCCTCAGATTGACTGCAATGTGGCAGCAATTTGTCCTGGTCATGAGTTTGGTGGCAATTATTTGTAAACCTTGAACAGTCTGTCTGAGAATGACTGCCGTTGCCAGATACCACGATTGTTTGGAGACACGTTGTCTCCCACCAGGTGACCCATGCAATTGCCTTGCGATCAAAAGTGGTTGCATACTCCACCTCTGGGTAACCAATCGGTCACTCCAACTACTTGGAATCAATTGATGAATGAGGAAAAGGATTCACTGTAATCACTTGGCAACCACCGATCATAGCAATGATGTTGTCATCTTATTTTTAATCTAGTGTGACTGAGACATTAGTTGGTGGTGGCACTGTGCCTTCGGTTTGTTTAAAACAGGAGCACGAAGGAGGATGTGGTGGGGACGCCTGTGGTAGAGCGAGCAGGTCGTCTGCTAATCAGAAGGTTGGTGGGTCAATCCCTGGCTGCTCCAGCCCGTACGCCAAATATCCTTGAGCAACATACTTAGACCAAGTTGCTCTCCGATGCATCCATCAGAGTGTGACTGTCGGTGAATACTAGACAGAAAGCATGTCAGCATAGAAAACAATAGTGCTTTTATGAATGGGTGAATGAGACATGTTGTATAAAAGGCTTTGAGTGCTCAGGCTGAGCAGAAAGGTGCTCTACAAGAACTGGTAGCTAGTTAGTTACTTTTGCATTGTGTGGCTACTAGCTGAGCAAAATCAGACAATAATAAATGTCTTGTACTCTGTCAAAAAAATATCACCAGACAAGTCAACAATAAATTGCATGAGTAAGAATAATTATAGTGAAAGTGTATCAAAGAGAACCATCCAATTTCAAAAGGCGATACTTTTTAAAAGTAACGGATGTAGAAACTTGCGGTAAATTTAAAAATGGCTGAATATAATGTTTTAAACACAAAACTTACAATGTTCACAAATGCTCAGTGGGTCCCCCAACATATGCACTGTATATGTTCGTACCGTAGTCAAACCATACTTTTGGGAGCTTCCACCCAAAGAAATATTTGCACTTTTGTGAGCGCCACTGTCATTATGCTATCTACCGGCAACCAAGTGAAACTCACGAATCCGCTCTTTCTAACGGCACGTGTTTCGCTCGTTAGCGGTGAGCAGCTGCAGAATGAAGCACTTTGAATTCATATGCTTCTTTTAGTTACACCCTGCATTGTATGCTGCACAGCATACAGTCATAGGAACCATTTTCCCACACTAAACATGAGTACTCATTTCAAATACATTGCCAACAATTTCCATAGCTGTCTTTTACCCACGTAAAATTTCTTTTTCATATTACCTTTAATGCAACATTTATATTGCAGTGTTGCTACTTTTATTTAACTAATAAGTCACATGACAGAAGCAGGATCGTGTCAACAGTGTTGCTACACTAAAAAGCAAAACTCAACGATAAACTTACAAGTGCTCATGATATGTTTGCTTTAGATGAAGAATTTCACTTTTAGTTCTTACTTCCAAAAGGCCTCAAGGTTTTCCTGACCTTCTATATCAAAAGTGCATAATACCTGTAATTAATTATGCATTAACCAAATCAAGTCTCCACCATGACTTTGTTGGACTGAGCATGAAGAACCAACATTTTTCTCATATCAGTGTAAGGATTTCATTAGGCGGGAAGGAGCGAGGAATAAATGTTATACATTTGGGCCAAACAAACAAGTGATGGGATGATTAATTATTCAGTCAGGGCAGTTTACTGAGATAATGGCTTCTCCGCCCTAATGAATTTAACTAAAGAGAAACACGTTGGTTCTTATTTTGGTTCACCATTTGAGGTATGATTCAGCTCAGCAGTGTCACCTTAGTGCATCACAGCTGTTAATTGCTTCCACCCAAAGAAATATTTGTACAAATTAGACAGCCCCGGCTTTTCCGGGAAGATGAATTGGACATGTATCTCATTCATTATTGCAAAGGGATTTACTGGGATGTGATTGGAAACACATCCGTAGAGGACAAAGAGGACTTGCTTTCTTTTCTAGTGCTGCTTTAGTCAAAGATCTCATGAAGCGTACGCTATTTATTTATATTTATTCATTTACAATCAAGACAGAAGAGCAGGCAAAAAGAGGAAAATGCAAAAGATATTATACCCAAAGAAAAACAGAGGGTAACCTTTTCTCACTCAATTCATATTTGTCCAGTTTAGTTGTATTTATTTTATGAGAAAACAAAGAAAGCTAACTTTATCCCAGTAATTTCAATAAAGTATTTTCAGGGCACTTATCAACATGGCGTTGACATCGTCTCTCTCTCGATGTCTCTCTCTCACACACACACGCACACATAGGCAATAATCATAGACATTAATCAATAATATCAATATCATCCTTTCAACGTTTGTTCAGCACCACGGATAACAACCACAGTTAGAGGTTTGGGAGGAATGGGCACATTTATGTAAGCTTGTGCTACAAACTCACACCATCTTCTTCTACTAGGCTAGCACAAGCCCAGAACAGATTCAGCCTTGCTAAAGTAACATGAAGACAACTGTAATGTCTGTAAGCTTGGACCAACAGAGAAAAGACCATTTACCCCAGGTCCTCACAAACTGACTGGATGGGGTCACTGTGCGAAACAAGCACAGTCATTTACACTGCCAAAGTCCTGGTGGTTTACTCATCCTGCTTTCTGTCCTCTTTTGAGCACCATTTCCTTTTTTTGTGTGCTTTGGCTCACTAAGCATAATTTACAATACCACTGTGCTGTATTATAAATTATGAATTGGTGTATAGTCCAGATCAACAGGTTTGCAAGCATCTGTCAGAAATGATAAAGAGCAAGATCAGAATGTACAACTAATATATTGCACTAATAGTTTGATTAAATATCAATGGACATACAAAATGACAGAAAATACAGTACTTGCAGCTAAAATTCAATTCATAAGGTATACTGCATAAATAAAGTTAGGCTTTGGTTCACAATCATGACTTAAACATATACTGTAGTGGATATATCTCTACAGTGAGAGAGAGGTGTGTTTGACAGGCATGTCCACAGGGACCCTCCTATATTTTGGGGCCTGAAGCACTACCAAGGCTGTCCTGTGGAAAGTTAAGTCTTTGGCCTCGACTTCATATGAAGTTGGCAGAAATGGAACAGATTTAAAATGGGTTGGGAAAAAAAAAGTCAAACAATTTTACACTGGTTGAATATATGGTTATGTAGGTGACGGGCAGGAGGATAAATACAGAGCACAAGTAGATGATTTTGTGGAGTGGTCTAGGAGGAAGCACCTGCTTCTAAATGTGAAGACCAAAAAGATGTTGATCGACTTCAAAAGGAAGAGGACGACGACATGACCTGTGTCTATCCTCAGACAGGATGTTGATGCAGTGGAAAAGTAGAAGAACCTGACTGTCCACATCGACCACAGGCTGAACTGGAAGACAAACACTGAGGCTGTATACAAAAAAGGGATGAGTTCCTAAGAAAGCTGAGATCCTTCAACGTGTTAAGCAGAATGATGGAGATATTTTGTCAGGTGTGTCTGCTGGGGGAGCATCATCAGAGCTGATGACACCAACAGACTGAATAAAGTGATCAGGAAGGCTGTCTCTGTGACTGGCTGCAAACTGAAGACTTTTAAAGCTGTGGTGGAGAGATCACTGATCAAATTGTTATCAAACTGTTATTCATCATGGACCACCTGACCACCCTGAGCACCGGTTACTGAACAGGCAGTAGATCACCTTCTCTAACAGACTGCCATACCACATGCTTTTACCCTATATAGAATGATTTATCTGATTGGAGAGAGCTATCTGCCTGATATTTGTCTTATTATTATTTAACCATCATTTCAACTGTTTTAACAAAAGATCTCCCTAAACATGGGATAAATAAAGTATTTCTCATCTCATTACCTCATCATTTCATCCAGCCAGGAGCTGATGGTAACGCATACCTCAGCTGAGAAAGTCACTTGGAGGAGTCATGAAACATTTCTCACACTGAAAAAGTGTCCGCATGAACTGAATCAACTTTCTGGGATTTCCTTACCTGGATTATTGAGAATGCATCACGACACACATCAACCTTTGCAATATTTCACTAAAACTCATGCGACATTACAGGAAAAATCAGAGGAATGCGCTAAGGTGAGTCCTCTAAAACATTCATATCTATTTATTCACTGGGTCAGGAACAGGGATCGAGAGCTTTGACATGCAGGAGGTTCTAAATAAAAAGGCAAGCAATCACCAGAGCTGTTAGGATTAATTCCAACGGGACCCCGAGCACCTGCGCAATATTTCATATATCCATTTGTTTCATTTATTTCTTAAGATATTTCAGTCAAAACTAAAATGACAGACTTCCCGACGGATGCAGCCTTCCCAGGAGCTTAGCTGCTAGTGTATGCAAATATGTCATATCCAAGCTTGTCTGCTGAGGCAGGATGTGGAAGAAGAGGACAAAAATCCATTTCGATTACAGTCTCAAAATGGAACAGCCAGGCAAGTGGATAATCTCAACCAGCCCTCTGCAGGGCTGCAGACACTGATCATATGGGCCTGCGTGTGATTACAGGGAGCTCAATTAACGTAGGCCCGGGGGACAGTTCAATCACAGAGACAAACATTTCCCCAACATAGCTTACGTGACCTGCAACCAATGGTGCATCTTAGCTCCACTGATTGAGTTCAACAGGTTTGGGATGGCGGGCCTAGCAAAAGAAAAGGAGGAGACAGCTTTGTTGTCACTGCAGAATTACAGTCAAGCACTGAAGTAATAAAACTGAGAGAATCGAGATATTTGTTACAGGCTTAAAGCACGTAGCCATCTTCAGTCAGCTTTAAGCCCAAAGCTGAGGCCTCCAAATACAGGTTTTCCCTCTGATTTTACACTTGAAGTCTCATATAGTCTCATGTATGCTCTCATATCTATCCCCCGTTCTCATGCAATGTTAAATATACCTGCTCTTGTAGCAAAAAGAGGATGAATGCTCTGCGGAGACCGGCATCGAAAATCCATTTGATGCAACACTTTCGGTGCAGATCACACACAGAGGTCTCGTGAATGACTCCCTCTCCATTTTCAAAGCGCTACAATCAGGCATTTTACACCATCGGCATCTCATTTAAAACGGAACCGTAATTGAATCGGAGATCACGCATTCCCCGGTACGGTTGCGCGTTCCCCCTGACGCAGGCATATCAGAGGCATCCTGCGTTTCAAAGTGGCTTTCATGTGATTTCATGAGAATACGGCGCTAATATGGTGCGTTTAGGCAGATCACAATGGGCATAATCCTGTGTTTAGAAGACTACCTCACAGCAGCGCGCAAAGTGATAAAGAGCCCCATGTCCGCGACAAACGGAAGGCACGAGTCGCTCTGATTTGTTGTGACTGAGGCTGAGATTGAACAGTAAAAAAAATGTGGCAACCAGAAAAAGACAATTGTTTTCGTCTTTGCCTGAGCCACTGTACACTGTGCATCGCTCGTGGGCAGCAGGAGACAACATAAGCTGAAGTTGGAAAGGGGACAGACTGGAGTCTTGAAATAGAAATTTTGCACAGACTAGAGAGCATCTTGATTAAAAAAAACCCCAACAAAAACAACAACAAACAAACAGGAGGAGTTCCTCGACGTCTAAAAGGTACATTTATCTTTGAGCGCCTCGCTAATCTCTAACCTGAAGTGACAATTTTATTTATTGCCTTATTTGATTCTTCTTCGCAATCGGTAACCTCTTTAGCGCAATCACTTGCTGCCCAATTAAGTGAATGTTAGTTCACGCCGCTCGTGTTTTAGGCCGTGTCTCACAAAATGCAATTTAGAGCAGCCTGGCACGCCGCTTGTGCTTCATTCAGCCTCTGCCCTCCTGGGAAGACAAGACAGGCATTTTTGAACAAATCAAAATCAATAGCTATCTACAAAAAGGGGGTGGGTGGTGGTGGCGTTATGTGTGTGTGTGTGTGGGGGGGCAATCTCACGACATTAATCTTCTGGATCCACCAGTGATTCTCACTGTAATTAATCAATGCTTTAAACTGGAAAAAATTTGGCAATTAATCTTTAATTCTCTAATGGAGAATACACACTGAGGCGAAAAAGCAACTAACAGTGAGGCTAAGTTACGCCGGCTCAGAGCTTATTCAATACAAGTCTAATGAGGTCTATTATGAGTCAGATGTGGTCTTTTTGAAGCAGCTGAGTGTGCAGGAAGAGGGGCCCGTGAAGTGGAGGGTGCAAGTTATTATGCTCAACATTTTGCAATTGTGAGGGAAGATGAATTCAGTGAGAATAGCTCATCTGGTCCCCATGGAGATTATCTTCCCTTAAAAAAAAAAAAACCCCAAAAAAATAAAAAAAAAAAAAAAAAAAAAAAAAAAAATATATATATATATATATATATATATATATATATGAATTTTTCTTATGTGTTGCTTCTTTTGCTTGTTTAGGTCAACAAGTGATATATTTCTTTGGCCACAGGACGCCCACAGAAGTCTATCCACACAGGATCAGACATGCCGTTCACTCTGCATTTGCGCAAGCTTTTTTAAACAGGTGAATCCAGCGTGGCACCTACTCAGTGCGAGCCTGAACAACAACGCTACAGAGGAGAATTCAGTCAAGCCTGTCGCATTGACCTACTTGACGGTGGTGAGCCGAACAGTGAGAGCTTGAGAAGTCAGTGTCTGTCTCTTTCCCCTCTCGCTGTCTCCTCTTCCTCACTTCCTCTCTTTCCCCGTTTTGCATCGCGCGAATCGCAGCGTGCACTGAAGCAACAGGACGAAGGCAGAATAAAGAGACTGATAAACACAAAGGACAAAGTGGCATTTTAATTTAACTGGAAATCAAATCTCATGAGCCTAATTAAATATCACAGCTCTCATTTTGTTCATTTAGGAGTCAAATTAGAAAAAAAACTGTGTTGTAAGAAAACTGCTTGTGAGACGATATCACTGACTATGAGGAGAAGAAAGCAAAGTTAACCACTGAAAACAAATGAACAAAGACACTTTACTGTTAAAATAATAACGATATGCATGTGATTTTAAAGATTAGAAAGTTTAGCACAGTTTGTGGTGTCACATTTTAAATAATAAAGATAATCTGACTTGACCTCAGATAGACCAACATTAATAAGGGAAGCATCCAGTCTGAAACAGTGCACCACTTTGCTGTCACTCAATGTATGGCTGCCATGGTAACTGCTGGTAAGGCTAAAAGCCCCACTGAATTTTCAGCTGAAAATGTGAAGGAATAAAGTTAAAGTTTTGCCTCTCTTTTTGTTTTGTTTTTCAGGGGGCCTAAACCTGGATATCTTGAAGAACAAATGAACATGCGTGACACAGTTTGCAGAGCGATTTCTCGATCTCTGGAATGTGTGAGAGAAAAAGTGTCGAGGCAGTGGGTGTTAAATCCTACAGATTGTTTGCGTTTCATGCTACTTTGGGAACTCTCACTGCAGTGGTGACATTTATGAATTTCACACGAGCCAGATCCAACAGATAAATTTTACATAACACCGAAGTTTTTTTTCCTTTTGTTTTTTTGCAGCTAATCTACAACTTTGCTTTCCTCTGATCAGTTTTCAACACTCTAATTAAAACAAATTTTTTATTTCTGTTTGGTATCACAGTTAAAGAACAGTGAGATCACATTTATTTTTTTCTAATCGCGGTGAGAAGATCAAAAACTATCTGAAAAATATCATTCTTACAATTTTTACATGCCATATCCATTTTCTTGTTAAAAGCAGCTTATACTTATATTTATTTGTTTGTGGTGATCCTGAAGAAGCGCCAGGTTTAACACCAAGGCAAGAATATGGCAACCCATGCTATAGCAGTATATACCATTGTTCTTCAAGACACAGCTGAAACACAAAACCAGAATACCCTTGATCGTCCTTCCTGATAAAAGTTTTTTTTTTTTTTTAATTTTCTTGTTCTTCATGTCCTAAAATTGCTGCCCAAGGGCAGCAGTTCAAACAGGAAGTGTCCGGGGTGGGATGAATCTTTCAGGTAACGGTTTGTTTAGCCTAGCTTAGCATGGATTCTGCACGCTGAAACTGCTAGCTTGTGGTAAATAAAAGGTGTCTCTCAATTCATATACAGAAAATGAGAGACAATAATTTATTCTCTCCTGCTTAAATTACATTACGGATTAAAATCATTAAAATGCCAAGAACAGGGCTACTTTGACTTGTGGGTTCAGCTTTTTTAGCTTTTGTTTACTAATCCTAACCAAGCTAGCTAGGCAGCAGTATTGGTAGCTATTTGCTTAGCTATTTTCATCCAAATACAGTTGCAAAAAACAAGATGATAATGGCCAGAAAGGACATTTATAAAGATATAACTATGAACATAAGGAATACATGTACACTAGGAAGAAAAAAACCCCCCTGAAATAAGCAAACAAACAGACAAGAAAATACTACAAACTAGGAAGGAATCGCAACTATGAAAGTAGCTTGAAAGCTGGGCTGAAAATAACAAGAAAATTACGCAGCTGGGGGTGTTATATAGAGTTTAAAGTCTTGGAAGACTGATCTGCTAATTAAGAACAAATATTGTAGATTAAACCCTGGGAGTACCTGCAGACACTTGTAAAGACAGGAAGACTAACAAAAGGGCAGAGGAAATTTAACTCAAAGATACACGATGACAAAAAACAGGAACTAGATTCTAAAAGTAATATAATGAATATCCCAGTGATGAACAGTTGTTTAGCTATTTCCCTCCTTTTTATAGTAAGCTAGGCTAAACATAACTTTAGTGCTGTACATAATACACATATATTCACCAATCAGGGATAACATTCTGACCACTGAGACTGCATAACCGCACACGAGTCAGGGTGACCATGTTGACCTCTACTGCTGAAAGTACCAATAATAAGCTCATGAGCCTCAGAACTAGACCACGGAGCAGTGGATAAAGGAGGTCTGATCTGATGAATCACATTTTCCAGGATGCACTATCGGAAGAAGGCAAGGAGGTGGAGGCAGTGTGATGATTTGGGCAATGTTCTGCTGGGAAGCCTTTGCTCCTGCCATCCATATGGATGTTACTTTGGCATGTATCACCTTCCTAAACACTGCAGACCATTTACACGCTTTGATGGAAACAGTGCTCCCTGATGGTGTGACCTCTTTCAGCAGGATAATGCCACAAAGCAGAAAAGGTTCAGGAATGGTTTGAGGAGCACAACAATGAGTTTAAGGTGTTGGCTTGGCCTCCAAATTTGTCAAATCTCAATTCAGTCGAGGATTAACAAGTCCAATCCATGGAGGCCTCACCTCACAATTTACAGGACTTTAAGGATCTGTTGCTAAGATCTTGGTGCAGATACCACAACACACCTTCAGGGGTCTCGTGGAGTCCATAACTCAATGGATCACGGCTGTTTTGGTAGCACCAGGGGGACCAGCACAATATTAGGTGGTCATAATGCTATGCCTGATCAGTCAAAGTTTGACAAAAATCTTCTCAGCTTACACTTAGAAGGAAAGCAAATAAAAATGCACCTTTTTCTTCTTCTGAAATCAACAAGATAGAAAGAATCCCTCCTAGACTGAATGAAAAAAACAGAGAATACTCTGGCCTTTCACATGCCATGTAGAGAGAAAACCAATGCTCGCGTTGTTCACTACAAACTCTACATTTCATTCGTTTTATTCTCTGTCATGGCAGCTACTGCCGACGTGGGGGAACAGTTTAGAATCAAACTGCCAGGAGTCGACAGCTCTGGTGTTTAGGGAGTGAGAGAGCGAGACAAGGAAGCAGAGAAAGGGAGCTATAGAGGAAGAAATA
>VVHJ01052650.1:0-11037 GCA_015107715.1 Tylochromis polylepis
CTGATTCAGTTGTGGCTTTGGGTCTGCCAGACCTCTTCCTGTCAGAGTTTGTTTCTGAGGCCTTTTGATGGTGAAGGAAACTGTACTCACTGACACCTTGACTTTCTTTGCTTTTTCTCTGTAGGAAAGACCTACATTTTTAAGTGTTGTGATGATTTGTGTCTCTTCCATTGTTAATTACCTTTTTCTCACCATTTTTGTAACAACACACTACTTTCTGCAGTACAATACTGTTCAACTGATGCTCACGAGGGTATGGTACCACAGTGTGCTCCAACACTGCTGTTATGCAAACAGAGGGGGTTGTAAGTAATCCAGAAAAGTTGGAACACCTGTAGGAATTAGTTGCACCAGCTTTCAAGGCTTGATCAACCTCCATTGCTGCAGAACAGCTTTAAATTGTTAACCCATTTTGTGTTCCCTGAAAAAGGCCTTTTTGTGTCATTCTGAAATGTGCATTATGTATCTGCAAGTCATGTCCTTGCCGATACTATTCATATAGGATAAAAATACTATTCAATAGGATCAAATCCAGCAAAGAGCTGATACAGGAAGCGATCTGGCCCTTTAGCTGATCCACTTATTGTTCACTTCAAAAATCAGAAATGCTTGCAGTTGAAGGGTGGATGTGAAGAAGCTGTTCTTATGAAAGGGAAACAGGGAGAGAAATGTCCAAACATACACAAGAAATAGACTGACAAATGAATGACAAGGAACCAAAATGTGAAATTTGAGGTATAAAGCATAAACAATACGTATGGAGGAGGTCAGGAGAGAGATACAGCAATGAGTGTCTGCAGCTGTCTGTAAAACACAGTTCTGAATTGGGGCTGCTTTTTCAGCCAGTGGTGTTGGGGATCTTATCAAATTGATAGAATTATGAAAACAGAAAAGTACCATCAGATTTTGATCCACCATGACCCTACCAATCAGATGCTTATATCCAAGATCTAACTGGCAAATCTTCATTTTCAGTGTGACAATAATCCCAAACACACTGCCAAAGCAGTAAAAGCATACCTAGAAAAACACAAATAGAAAACGATCAGTCATGGTTTGGCTTCCTCGGGGCCTGGACCTCAACATTAGTGAAGCAGCGTGGAATCATCTTGGCAGAGAACAGAACAAAAGTCCTCCAGCATCCAAAGAAGAGCTTTGAATGTCCTTCAAGGAGCCAGGAGAAAAAAATGAGTAGGAGAGTTCAGGCTGTGTTACAGAAAGGTGGTCATATCAAATATTCATTTTCAGCCTTGTTAGAAAAACTGTTTTTGCCTTCTATGGTATATTTACACATTAGGATAATTCACCAAACCTGTTTACCATTTCCCTGGCAAAATATAAGATATGGTAGGTGGCTCGAGACTTTTGGACATTAGTTTAGTCATCTGGTGTCAGGCGATATTTTTCAAATATTAGGTTAGTATAAAAGTCCAATTCTGTCCCTTCAAGTACGAATTACAAGAAAGTACTTCCTATGGCTAGTTAATGGATCTCAAGTTAACTATGTACTTTTTCAAGGGCTAAAAAGATATGTTCACAAGCTGTGAAAGGTACCCACTTTAACAATATTTGTAAAGCGTCCATTTACATTTATATTTGCTGATAAACTAAGCTGGAAAACTGCCACCAGAAGATCAGCATTGGTCTCTATAATGTACAAACCACAAGGGTATGAGTCAGTATGGTCTTATTCAGAACATACCACCCCACTGACAAGCCATTGTAGCCCTAAAGATATAATAAGGTACTTTAATTTTTGAGTGTGTAGCATGTGGCTGTGTTATCACCTCCCCACTAATTGGAACCAGTGTTTCCTTTGCTTTGGTGATGTCAGCCTTACAGCATTTTTTCTGGGAACATGGGGGAAATTTATATTGAAGGATAAAAGAGTCCATTTTTCCTCTTTACTTAATGCAGGTATTTTTTTCCCCTAGCACAAGACCTTCGAGGCAATTCTGACGTTCATTTGAGACTTGTATTATTTATAACTTTGATTTAGATGAAACACTGTTTGAGTGCTTTGTCTGGTGAAAAAAAAAAGGCTCTCTCACGTCACTGCAGCTCTTAAAAGTCCACCTCGTGCTTTAAGTCATTGACCCTCCCTCTCCTCTATTCATTGCTCAACAAATGGCGATGCCCGGAGAGAGGCTTGCTTCCATTTCCTGCTGCGGTTTCCATTAGAAGTACTGACACACAGTAGAGCATTTTTAAGCCTTTGACATTGCCATTGTAATGGACTGGGGTCATGGCATGATATGTAGGCTGTAATGCATAAAACGCTGGTTAAGTACACACTGCTGTTCTTTATGGATTTCAAATTATAGGCAAATCTTTTCACCTTTGTCCAAGGTGCTGCTGCAGGGATGTCATTGGAGTTCACATGAATTCATTATCCTCGAGTTAATCATGTGACCCCCATGACCCAGTGCACACAGCACAGTGATACTCATTCGTATATATCAAACCCAGTGCTCCATGACAAAGCAACAGTTATTGGAAATGCCGTAAATTGAAAAACACACAGTCAGAGGAACCTCAGCGCTAGTGTCACTGGTGTCACCAAGTGAATTCACTATATGGATTTCAGACTGTTCTGTGACTATTTCATACAAAGTGATTTTCACAGGTTGTTTTCAGGAGTTTGACACTTTATCACAGCTTAATATAAAGACTAGAACTGGACCGGTCTGCATGTGAACTATCACTTGAAGCCCCAGATTTAGCAAGTGGCTGTTTCCATTTAATGTATTTTTTGTTTTATTTTGTTTTGTTTAAAGTGGACATGACCACATTTAGACAACAGGGTAGCGGCGGAGTTATCACCTAACACTAGTGCTGGGTACCTTATTTCGTAAGGTTAATCTGTAATTCACTATGATATTAACTGGAACTCTAATTTCGAGTAGCCTGAAAAAGAAATAAATAAAAGAGCACCCATCTGCCACTTATAGTGGTGACCGCCCTCAGCTATGTATAACTTTAAGCTTTCAATAACAAGTGAGTTCTTAAAAAATAAATAAATAAAAAAGCAGACTAGAAGGCACTCTCAATTAAATATAGCAGTGTTCCTCAAACATTCAACGAATATGAGCTGTATATGTTTAAAATACACTGATAAATAACATGTTAAATACACAATTGTCTAAACAAGCAGATTCAAAAATCAAAAATGAGAGATATGGATAGGTTGATTAACATATGCTGATTGTATTTCTTTCAGGATAGGGGAGAGAGCAGAGGAGAGGAAGAGTGCAGCAGATTAATGAGACTCCAAAAGAGCAGGAAAGGTGAAGAAGAGGCAGACAGAGGTGACGGAGTTTAAAAGGGGCCATGATGGTAGAATAGAAGCAGGAGCTCTGAGACCAGGGATGGTAGAGCTCACAAATTAAACTAAATCATTTACGTGTCAGCAAACGATCTCACAAATGACTGCTTCACCAACATCTTGGTTGTATTTATTTTTTTCTCAAGGTTCTACTGCTGCCGCTTAAAAATAGTAACAAAAGTGTAGAACACACTTTTTATTTTCAGCATCTTTCTGTGAAAGACAGCCGAATCAACCCGACTTCGACCTTCAGGTAGAGCCCAGTGTCTGACATTTTTCATAAAAAGAACATTTTGGTAAGGTTCATGGAAAGTTCAGAGTTTTGGATAAAACATATAATTTTAATTAAATATTATAAAAATAACATGAAAAAAATAATAATTGTTAAAGTGCAACAAAAATGAACAATAAGGTTATGGAATGGACAAGGCTAAAATAGATTTAAGAGGAATTACGAAATTTTTGGAACCATGATAAGTGGACATTTATTATAATGTTTCCGATAATAAACTCTTGGGTAACTAAGGACAACAGTAACTCTTAGATTAGCTGTCTACTGCTAATCCCAAGTGTCTAAGCCCAGTGCTTTTGAATCCATCTGCAAATCCACTTGAGTGAAATGTTGAACTTTAGGACACAGAAAAACCAGTGGGCATTAAGCTGTCGACAGAAGCAATACAGATAAATATAATGTACCTAGATGGAACTGAAAAGTGCTTTTAAAACTTTCCATGATCATTTTGCTTCTTTTCCCCTCTGTGAAACAGTCACAGTTAGGATCTGCTGTGCAGTAATTGATCCAAAGTAGCCTCAGCTGCAGGTTTCTAAGTAGCAATAGTGTAAACTATCAAACTGCTGCTTTCTAACAGCAGGCCTATGGAGGGAGAATCCTGACTATTAGAATCAAATTTGTTGATTGTACAGATTGAGTGTCACATGAAGGCAGACATCTGAACCACAAGTGGACACTTACACAGCTCAGTCAAATGTGATTATGTGTAATGTTTCTGTTGCTGTCTTGCCTCGTGCATAAATAACAAATAAAGATTAAAAATCAGAAGCATCTCCAGCCACAAATTCCAGAGTTCCATTTAAAATCTATTATACTTGCACTATCTATAAAATTCAGTTCACTGTACATGCAGGTTTTGTATATGCAGTTTTCCTGCATATACAATACCTGCATTAGCTTAAAGTTAATACTCAGAGGAATACCCGCATGGAGAATGTGACAATCTTTCCATTAATTCTGTTCACTGTCTCTTCTTACAATTCCTCTATTCACATTTATAAAGCGGATTCATAATGTGTATGCAATTTTCAGCTGGCACTGAGACATCCTCATGCAAATTCACTACTAACATTTAAAAACAGGTGTCTGCTATGTATCATGCAGTGATTGAAATTGCACTGATGAAATTGACTTTTTTCACATACTCTCATAGCACATGTCCATTTCCTCATGCAATGGAAAACAGATTCATAACGGATATCATCAGCACTCGTACCACACACAGACAAGGCAGAGCAGACTTATTCAGACCAATCAGGTGAAAGTGAGAAGTGTCTACAAATTGTAATGTAAAATTACAGTTGGTAGAAGAATCGTTTCATTTCTGTGCATACTGCAGAGTGCTTCTTTATACAGCAGCACAACTTTATAAAGAATGAAAGTAGCCGCCATAACATCACCATCACCCACTGGATGTGACATTTTGGGGGGGATAATAATAATATTGTGCCTGCTGAAACTAGATGGAGGTGGATCTGACTTTAAAACTGAGCAGTATATATGCAGTTTCCCACACAGTTTAAACAGTACAAAAATGAAGTTGCCCATATTTGTGTTGATATGTGGGCATATACTGTTACCTAGCAATTATGTGCAAGCATCTCAGGTTATGTTGCAATGCAAATTTGTAATAACTACAGGAAATAATTCAGTAATGCACACACAAACGTTAGTCATGGAGTTCCACATGGTCTGTGCTGGCTCCATTACCTTTTACATTATACATGCTTCCCTTAGCCAATATTATTAGAAAACACTGCATACATGATCATTGCTATGCAGACGATAAACACCCTTATTAATCTGTGAAACTAAATCATGCTAGTTAAACTGCAGGAATGTCTTAAAGACGTAAAGGCCTGGATGATCTCTAATTGCCTGCTTCTAATTTCAGACAAAACTGAGGTTATTGTATTCCTACCCTAAAAACCCTAGAAATATGGTGCCAAACCAGATGCTTAAATAGTCTTACTTTTGCCAGCATGAACACTGTCAGAAATCTTTTTTTTAAACAGGATAATTCCTTCAGTGTGCACATTAAACAAATATGCAGGAATGCCTTTGTTCATTTGCATCAATATCACTAAAATTAGAAACATCTGGTCTCAGACTGATGCTGAAAAACTACTTCCTGTATTTATTACTTGTAGCTTGGATGATTGCAATACAGCTTATGCGTAAGTTTAATAAGGAAGGTCTGTAATCACTCATGTGTCTGCTTTCGGCTGTTACTTTATTCATTACATCACTACCACTTTCCCATGCTGTCAGTCTCAATACCGACATCTTTACTCTAGTCCAATCATCTTCTTGCCCGCCTTCTTTGAGCCAGTCAGCCTCCACTCTGCATCTTTGCTCTCATTCTCCATTTTAAACTCTCGTTCATGCAACCCACCTCCTCTAATCACCACCTCACTTGGAGCTCCATCCAAGTCTGAATCTTCATCTTCACCAGCACTAGTGTCTAGACACCAGTGGGTCCTGCTCTAAATCCCATCACCACTGAGATTACATATTGCTATGATGGGTCATCGGAGTCGAATCGTCAAGTATGTTGATTAACTGCTCTATCTCAATAAACCGTGTTCAGTTTTTCCAAGTGACCTCTCCTTATTGAAATTCATAATTAAGAGGTTGTTCTAAAAGCTCCTTGAAAAGCTTTCATTTGACCCAAAATGCTGTAGCGAGAGCATTAACTGGGGTGGAAAAAGGGACCAGATTTCCCCCGCAGTAGCATCTCTTTGTCTCCTTGTTAAATCCAGAGCCAAAATTTAAATCCTCCTTGTCACATGCAAAATCTTGAATAACTTGGGCGTGTCATATCTTGAAGTACTTAATTATCCAAACAGAGCACTTTGCTCTCAGACTGCAAACTTAGTTTTCAAAAGTGGACTGGGAGGTCTGGTATGGAACCTGTATTGATGGCTGTGTGGCTGACATGCATCCAGTGTGGATTCAGTAGAGAGAAACCCTCTCTACTTTTATGATTAGACTCAAACTTGACTTTTTAATGAAGCCTATAGTTAGGGCTGGATCAGGTGACCCTGAAACATTCCCATGATGCACTGAGCATTTCTTCTTCACTCACCTCTTTTCACTCTGTGTGTTTATACACCACTCTACATTCAATCATTATCAAACTCTGTCTCTCTCTCTCTTATAGTTTGCCTTTTATGGTGTCTCTCTCCCTTCATCCCCAACCTGTTGTAGCAGAAGGTTCTGCTGGAGGATTCTTTATGTTAAAAGGGAGTTTTTCTTTCCCACTGTTGCCAAGCGCCTACTCATTGGAGGGTTGTGTGATTGTTGGGGTTTCTTTCTAATATTGTAGCTTGTGCAAATTACCTTAGAATATATAACCCCTGGAGGTGACTATTGTTGTGAATTAGTAACTATAATGGGACTGCATTCAATTGAAATTGAATTCTTTTAGTCATGTCCCCACCAGTGAATGAGTAAATTAGCATTTGTGTGTTGCATAAACTTTTAAATTAGTGAAAAACCTTCAATGTTGTACCAAGTTGATAGATTCCAAGTGTTTGTAGCTTACAGCCTAAGCAATTTCTCTAATAGGAATTTCTTTTTTTCACTAGCTGTGATGCAATTCGGCTTCCTCTCCAGAGAGCAGTGATTGTTCTGTTGCACAATTAAGGTCTGTAAGTAGCTCATCCAACATTGATTGCATGTGTACAGACACATCCAGCTGTTTGTATTGTTTCCAGAGTTGAGGACCTTCAGGATGGCTACCAGAGGGTCCATTACCAGCACCTGAAGGTCGCATGTGTGAAAACTGCAGCCGCTCAGCGCTGCAGTTAAGGCAAGCCTGGCTGAGTGATGACAGAGAATTTGAGGCAGATGCAAGCCACAGTGAGAGTCCTCACACTGACACTCTCCACTCCCTGCTATCAACCATCAGACATGATTACAGCTCTCGCTTCTTGATCCAGTGCCTGGCTGAGCCCACTGCTTTGATTTCTTGAGATTCTCTCCTACAGCCAAAGTAATCTAACAAGATGCTCGACTCAGACAGAGACTTGACCCTGGCGTGGTATTTGTTAAAGTCATGCTACAAATGGGAACAATTTGTCAGACATCTTTTACTTTATTCAGATTGAATGAGGACATTTCACAAGGTAGTGCTTTCTCTCAACTCATATTTTACTGATGGCTGGAGGTAAAGGCAGAGACTTCAGTCAGGAATTCGTCCGTGGGGACCTACAAATAGTACTGCGGGTAGCGAAAACATTAATAATCTCCCGCCAGTGATGGCTGTGACCAGACAGACAGTCAGACTATTACCCAGAGGTAGGAAAGTAAAGCAATTTAATAACATTGAAAAACACCAATAACATGCAATGAGTGAACTTTTACAAAACACTGCAGTTTTCCCGATCATGTTGCTAAAGTTAATGCTGAACAATAGAAGTGATTTTGTTTTGGAGTACTGAAAGTAGGGCTTAACAAAACCAATGCAACACTTCACTATAGCACACTGAATTAGCGGTGCAGGTGGATGGCGAATATTAAAACCAGATTGAGTAATCTGATTTACAAAAAAGAAGTCTGTAATCCATTGCAGGTACTTCTGACAGTGACACAGCGATGCCACAGCTTAGATTTGCAGGTTACGAATTTAAAAAACAAACTCTCAGCTTTATCTTAGCTTTTGTTGATATTTTTTTAAGAACATCTCTAAAAAACAGTTGCAATTGTATTACTAACTTTATAAAGTAGCAATGTAAAAAAGTTAAATATTTGGGAAAAACAGGCCCTAAATGAATGATAAGATCAACATATCCTTCATGTTCGTACCTTATAGCATATTGCATTCCTAAGCCTTTCATTGTATTATGCTAGGGCTACTTCTTTCCCCTATCTCAGCTTTATTTTTAACATACTGACAATAAATTATATTGATCTGCTCATTTCTTGATTTGTAACAATCCATACACTGGGGGTTAAATCCAATTTAATCAAGACTGGGTTATGCATATAGTTATTTAATGATATCAACCTGTAATGGATTACATTTCTGAAACTTTTTACCCCAAATCTGCTGAAGCATCGCTTGGCTGTTACGGTAAACATGTGATTTAAACTAACAGCTCAAATGTTTCTAAACAAGGTACAACTAAATAATATATCCTAACATTACAAGGAGATTCAGGAGCAGGAAGCAGTCTTTATGATCGGCAATGATATGTGAATTGTCTTATTATTTTGTCAGGTATAAAACCACTGGGAAAAAAATAAGTTAATAAGCAAACCTTTTTACACATCTTACATCATATTTCATGAATCCATTTCAAATATAAAAGGTCAGTAATATACGTTCCAAATGAAAAAATATCAACTTGATATCCCCACTTATCTGTGGCCTGCTACAAGGCGACACCAGAGGCAAAGCTGCATATAATGATGCACGGTGGAGAGGGGAGTTCAAAGAGTACTGCAGCTGAAGGAAAGGAAATAAAAACAAAGCCCTCTAAAATTTTGAGTAATAATAATTATAAAAAAAGACACTCCACACATACAATATACACTATATATACACTGTATTTAGTAATGGTCATTCTGTTGCAACTTAACAAAACAGAGCTGTATAAAATGAGAATGGCAGTGTGCACTTGGCAACGACACATTACATTTGACACAGAACTTGCGCTCCGTATGAATAATGTCTGTTTCCTGTTTTTCTTTTTTTTTGTTCCAACAGCTTTCGTGGAAACTGTGTCCGGGGGAGGATGGATGGCCCGTTCTGCTCCTCATGCCGGGGTCTGAATGGTGGCTTTGATCTCAGCGGACGACCTCTTCTCCTTTCGCCCGGCGTACTCGCCGATAAAGGAGCCATCTTCGTTGAACTGAGCATCCTCGTCGCCGTAGTCCACCAGGCTGTCCCCGCTTTCCATCGCTTTGATCTCCCTGCTCAGCGAGTGTTGGCTGCCCTTCAGTGGCTTCTCGTCGTTGTCGCTGTGAGAGAAGCACAGTGGATTTAGAAGCACCTCATTTCACCCATGGCTTCACTCTATAGCTTATTGGAGAGGATGGGACTGCTGCCTCTACAGTGAGCCTCTGTGATTGACATTATCCTTTACCTCTGGCTGACCATTGGGTTATAATCACAAAGATGCAGATGTTGAAACAAAATTAAAACGAGCATACGCGCCTCATTTGATCAAGTGCCAACTGGAGAGCAAATGAGATATTAAGAGGCACATTAAACTGGTGCTGGTGAGGCTACACACGTGCTGTGGTCCTATAATGCAAGACAACAGTGAAACAATTACAAAGGATGTACTGTGTAATATTGTCATGGGAATTCTGGTGACATTAGAGCTTTTGACATCAACTACCAGATATTCAGGAGCCCGGTGGACCAGCTGGCTTTTCATAAATTCAACCACAGCCTGATTCTAAGGCAAAAGTGGAGGTTATGGAAGTAACTCCTTAACCAAACTTCATGAAACTTGATTGAAATGAAGAAGCCATTAAATTTGGGGATAGGATAGAGTATTAGATTTAGCAAAGGATGTGGATAGTTTCTGAGGGCAGAAAATAATAGATATGCTCAGTAAATATAGATCTTAGCATAAAACAAAAACCGATGACTTTTAGCTTTTAGCTCAGCAAAAGTGAATAGCAGCCACCTTATTAAAGACTTGAAACTTTGGTTGGGGCCATTTTGTGTCTGTCCTAGATTACAGTGATGTGATTTATAGTAGAGAGCAGACTTGGCACTCAGTGACTGTTGAGTAGAAATCAATGGGAGTATTCTAAAATGCCCCTGCCATCAAAGAGCCAATCAACAGCCAAACTGGGAAACATTAGAGTCATGCTGCCACACTGTTGCATACGCTCAGCTGAAGCACAGTTCAGTGGTGCCAAGATTTACTCTTTATCACCCTAGCCTGTTTTTTTATCATTGAAAGGATCCAGGTTAGATTTACTTCATCAATCAAGTTATGGCTCTTTCTTCATTTATTTAGATGGACCTCCAAAATAATTGTTCACGGGCAATGCTAAGACTTGCTTTTAGAAGGACGTTGCTTATAGGCATGCTCAACTTGAGTCCTGGCATGTCCTTTTTTTTTTTTCCTTTACTTTATTATTTATAGTCTTCATCACTACATCTTCCATGAAAAAGTTGGGTAATCTCAAAGATATGACAGACATGTTACTGTTTATTTGTAAGATTTTCATTGCTTCTGTGCTAAACCTGTCATGGTACTGGGTCTGTGACCCAGTGTTTTGTATTTGTTTAGTTATTTACCCCTGATTATGTATTATGATTTATCTTGTTCCCCAGTCGTGTCTCATGTGTCACCTCTGTCTATGTGTTCTGTGTCCCCTTGTTTTGTGTCGAGTCCGTGTCTGTCTTGTGCTTCCTGTTTTACTTTGTAGTTTCATGTCTTTCGTCAGTGTG
>VVHJ01052651.1:0-15088 GCA_015107715.1 Tylochromis polylepis
AAAAAGTAGAATGGGTATATCCTGTTATGTAACTACTTTGAAAAAGGTAAATTTTATTTGCAACAGCAGGGATTCCTCATCAAACGAGTGAGCGGGACCAAACTGCAGTTAGCCCCTTCAAAAGACGTGTTTCATCTTCTCTCCTTGTAGGCAACAACTACCACAGCCAGGGGAATTTCGACTTCCCTCACGGGAACCCCTCTGGCGGCGGAGTTGGCGGAGGGGGTCCCCCTATGAATGACTTCATCCATGGACCTCAGCTATCCCATCCTCCGGACGGACCTGGTGGTCTCCTCCCACAGGATAAGCCCCTCAGCCACAGCATGAATGATCCAGTGAGTACATCTGACTTTGGCTGCTCGTGGTTTATGGAAATCAAGTTGTACAAGTAGCTTTTTTTTTAATGCGATGCTAAGTTAGTCCTGATTGCTGCTTAGTCTGAGGAAGAAACTCTCTAGAGAATCTGTGCCGTACTGAAAACCTGTATTTCTTATCTGACCAAGGTGCAGCCTGTGCCTCTAGCCAGCATGTGTGCTCAGTCATGCTCACATGCTCATGTCACCGTATAATGTTGCAGCCGTACATGTCTGCTGATCGCAGCTTCCATTTAGAAAGCCTGTTCCATATTATTCACGCTGGAACTCATTTCGCTCCCCCCCTTCCTTCCCCCTTAACACTCTCTCCTTCCTTCTCTGTGTCTCTCTCGCTTTATCCTCCTCCTCCTTTTTTTCCCTCTCGTCTCTCCTTCACTATCGCTCTTTGTTTGCCTTCTTGCACTTGCAGATGTCCCATTCCGATCAGTCCCATAACTCCATGCAGCAGCAGCAGAGCTTGCATGCGTCTCCCCACCCCGGCGGCCAAACAGGGCCGCCTTTACATCACAGTGTCCAGTCAGGGCAGCCCTTGCATCACAGTGGCCAATCATCGCACCCGCCTCGCCAGCCGCAGCCTCAGCCGCAGCCTCAGCATCCCGGGCAGAACAGTCATCCTCACAGCGATCTGAACTTTAACCCCTCCTCAGATGGGCAGATGGGTCAGGGAGCCCAGGATATGCCCGAACCCTCCCTGGATGTAAGTGTGTCTGCTTTGGATGCAGTAAGCTACCTGTTAACCTGTTGTCTGCCGCAGCTGCTCTCATCTCTATGCCGTTTTCTGTTAACATTTGACTCTTGGTGGTAGCTGTTTATGTGCACGCCACCATCAACACTTCATGTGAAGTCACTAGAAAAGGTAAATTTGTCTTCCTTGAAAAAAAGGAGAAAAAAAAATCATGTTTTGTTTTTTTCTGCCTTTCGCGCACAGTTGCTTCCCGAACTGGCGAATCCAGAAGAGCTGCTCTCGTACCTGGACCCCCCTGACCTTCCCACCAACAGCAACGACGACCTCCTCTCCCTTTTCGAGAACAACTAGCACCTTCGCCATGCCCACAATCCCCTCGTTCACCCCCACCGGAGTTATGATGTGTCGGACCTCCACGGACGCCTGACCGACCTCCTGTTAACACTTCAGAACAGTTTTCTTATGCACTTACACACAAATGGAGAATGTGTGGCACAGGAGCACAGCTGGGGAAGAAAAAAGGGGCGGGGTACCTGTTTGGGAACTCCAAGGGAGAGAGCAGGAAAGCCTCTCATCCCACACTTCCTTCTTTCGCTTGTGCAAAGATTCAACACACCAGTTCCACCACCTCTGACTCGAAACACACCATTTACAGCCATGTCGGTGGGCACTAAAGTGACTTCATATATACATGTATGCGTGTGTATATATATATGTATACATATACATATATATATATATATATAATAAATATTTGTGACTTTTTTCAACTGAAAAACTGTGCAGCTATAATCATTATATGTAATCAACACAGAGGAGACAGGAGCCGTTGTGGGCTCCAGGAAAAGTGTTGTAGCTTTGTTGTTTATATAAATATCTATAATTTTCATTTAAAAAAAAAAAAAAAGGACAGGAGTCGGCAGCAAAGACTCTTGTAAGAGTGTTTTTACCCTTGAAATGTGTTCTTCCAAAACTTTGTCGTATGCCATGCCCCTTGCCCTTGCCACTCCCTCCCTCCCGACTTCTGAATGTGTGTGTGCGTGTGGTGGTTAAATAACTGGAACTCATCAGAACCAGTGCACTGAGAGGACAAGCTCAATCGTCCTTGAGTGTCAGCAGAGGAGGCGAGTGCACATAGTGTGAAATGTGGTGTGTGCAAATGCGAGTGTTTCCATGTCCTCTGCCTGCGAGCGTACATGGAAAACGGCATGAGAGAGAAAGTTTGAGACGGGGGGGGGGGCAGGCAGGCAGGCAATCTGGCTTAAAGAGCTGTCTCAGCACCTGTGTATTTATTGTGACATTTCACTCCTCATCAAATTCAGCACCGTTTCGATCACAAGTGCATGTGTGCCAACGGCTCCTGTTGTCTTTTGTCCAGCCTAGATGTGCTTGATCAAATCATCATCTTTCTAGTCTTTATATTTATTATTGTATTTTAAATTCATCTGGGTTTTTTTTGTTTTTTGTCGGCATCTTTGTGTTTTATCTTCGTTCAACCTCCTGTTCCCTTTCCCTTCATTGACATGAATCGGTCACCGCAGCTGTCCTATGCTTTTTGTAAGGGGATGAGTCTGGATATTACTGTATGTTGGTGTAACAGCAGGATTTCAGCATCCCACAGACATCCACAGAAGTTTTTAAAATCACCATGTTTTATAAAAAACAAACACACACACAAGAAAAAAAAAAGATATCTGTATGACTGTACTGATCTTTTGTTGTTTTATTACTGTTTGGGAGGGGGGAAGAAAAAAAACAACCTGCATGACCTGACAGTGTTTCCAGAGCTGTTGTATATACCCTTTGTGAATACATCGTGACTGTACAGTACTGTACCTAACTATTACTGGCATCTACATGGTACTGCGTCTCTGTCGGTGACAACTCACACACATTAAATACACCCAGTCCCCGATAAACAGTCCAACATTGTAAGGAATTGATTAAATGCACTCTCACTGGCTTTGTATTAAGTACCTGTGTATTGTGTACAGTTTTTTTCCATTACTCTGTGATTTTGAATAAGCGGGACGAAATACATAAAAGATTGTTAATGCAGCTCCGAGGTCCAAATTTTTCCAAAATGTATTTGTTCAATATTATTGGATCCTCATCTTCTTTATTTAAGGTGGGAATGTGCAAAAAAAAAAAAAAGTCCTCTGGATGGTTTTGAGGTCTGATGCTGAGGTTTTCATATCCATCAATTTGTGTGTTTCCATCACTTTTTATTGTTTTGGATTTTAAGTTATTTTTGTCCAGTGTTTTTATGAGAGTATAATTTGGTTTACGTCAGTTTATGCAGTAAAGACAATGAATATTAAGTAAACTGTATGTCATGGGTTGAAGAAAAAAAAAAGTCCCCCATATTTAGGATTTATGATCCCTTTTCAAGAACCACATTTTGGTTTTACTGGTCTTCAAGAGTAATCACATGGCCTGTATACAACACAGCTGAAGAGTCAAATGTTGTTTTGTGTTTGTTTATATGTTTGTTAAAGACAATGCACTGCCGCATTGGGATGTTTTATTTCCCTACACAGTGTGTAATTATGACTGTAACCTTTCACAAAAATCGAGTAATTTTCACGACACAGTTTGTACTAGTTGAGGATTTAAAGGAGAATAAGATTAATATTGTAAAATGAAATTCGGGAAAGACCCTCAGTAAGGATTGGGGGACGGGTTTGGGGATATAAGGGATATTTGTACATAATGTAAATGACAAATAGAGACACGTTAACAGAAATGTATTCATTTTCTCCAGTGGGAGTGTGCATAGTGTATTTAGAATTTGTAAAGCTTGCATCCTCCTGTCAGACATTGAATTGGGAAAATGAGTCTGTGTTTGATTACGTCTGTGCAGACCTCTCTAACCATGCCTGTTCATTTATGTAAGATACTTTATGAACCCCTCGACGAGGGGTTCAAGAAAAAGAAAAGACATTTTTCCTCTTGTGTAATATGAAACTTCTGTGTATTTCGTTATTACCTGTGTACTTTATAAAGGTGCTACGAAATTATTACGACCTTTTGAGGTATAATTGGGACTCGGGAGACATCGAGCTTCGAGAAGGCTCTTGAGGGTTGTTTCCAAAATTTACAGTTTGTAAAACATTTTGTCAAATTTATAATTTTTATGCAATTTGGCAAACTTATGCTATAAAGGTACAATCTGAAGTGATTGGCACAAGTGGCAGTTGTCTATTTGGTTTTGTACATTCTATGTACAATCATTTCATATTCTAAACTGGTCAGAAGAACATTGTGATTTTTAGTCTTGCAAATCTGTATGTAGTTAGATGATGTGACATCCTAATATTTATCTAATAAATATGTATTCAGATGAAACACAATTAGCAGCCTCTGTGTATTTTGAGCTTGATATGTCCAACATGTTCCACAGAACAATAAAAAAAAAAAATTCAGTTTTATTTATATGTAGTGGAAAATCACAAAGTAGTCGCCTCAAGATGCTTCATATTCTAAGGTCATAAATAATCGAGAGATAACTTCAACAATCAAAACAACTGCTTTGAGCAAGCACTTGGCAACAGTGGGAAAGAAAAACTCCCTTTTAACAGGAAGAAAACTGTGGCGGAACCAGGCCCAGGGATGCCCAGGGAACCAGCCATGTGGTGCAATGAGTTGGGGCTAATTAGAGGAAGACGGGACAAAAGACGCACTGTGTAAGAGAGTCAGAGATCACTAACATCTAATGAGTAAATGCAAAGTGGTGTGTAAGCACATAGTGAGTGAAGAAGAAACAGAGCATCATGGGAAGCCCTCAGCAGCCTAGGCCTATTATAACATAATATAACATAATTAAGGGAGGATTCAGTGTCACCTGATCTAGCCCGAACTTGAAATCAAGCCTGATATAAGTTAATGCAGAGCACACAGTCGAAATCACGCTCCACTGATACACATGGACATGTCCAATTGGTAAATTCCATACATTTAAGCTTCTTCAGCCTGTTTACAAGTTGCTCTGCACTGCAGGCGGCTTTGCAACCCACATCCAGCTCAACTCCAATTTTCAGGCTTTGTCAGTGATAACTGCTCTCTTCTGTCATAGTATATTTAGAACAGCAGCATCTCACTGAGGTTAAAATATTTATATATTATGTACAGCTGTGTGAAAAAGAAAGAAAACAAATTACGCTCTACGATTAAGTAGCTTGCAGAACCACATTTAGCAGCAAGAATTTGAAGTTAACAGCTTCTGTATAACTTTCTCGGTCTCTTACATCATGGATTTTTCCCCCCGTTTCTTAAGGACATGACTTTCAGATACTGTTCAGCTGCAGATAGATTCAGGCTGCTAGTAACAGGGCCTAAAGATACCATTTAAAATTGGTTCTTTACTATTTTGTCTGTTATGTGTAGACAACACTGGTTCATCCCTTAAATTAGGTGCCTTTTCTAATCCTTGAATGATTCATAGGTCAACGCTACATGGCTTAAAAAAAAAAAAAGGCCAGAAATAAGGCCTTAAAATGAGCGAAAAATCATCCAATGTCCAAAGAAAGACTCTGAAAGACCTTCAGAAAGTCCGGAGAACTACTGCTCTTTAAAGAAAAAATTACAAAAAATCCTGCATCTTGGACATATAATGCAGAGAAATGAGAGGTGACTCAAGACTACCTAAATATAACTTGAATTTAAAACAAACAAACAAAATATGCAAACAAAAAAAGGATTTTAAAGCAAAGCCAATTAAACATTAGAGTGTACATTCATGTTGATTCATTATATTTAAATTAATACATTTTAAAGTAATTTAAAATTATATTCAGTGACTGATTTGGGAACGACTCAGATTTATTCATGAAATTTATACATAATGACATCAGTTCATAAAATGCTGCTGCTGTGACTCTCCATCTGTTGACATCGTGTACAGCTCAGAAAAAATTCGGAACAAGGAAATGAAAATTCCTTATTTATAGAAATATACAACTTGCTTATTTTCACAATTTATCTACCGAGTTTACTTTCTGTCTGCGAGGTCAAGTGAAGTCTATATTCATGTGTGTTACTTAGCCCATGCCCTGACGAGAGGTTTATTTTGATAATTAATTAGCAGGCAAGCCACAGTAAAAATTTCATTAATGCTTCCAGCAATCGATAGTGGTATAACTGAGTCAAGCAGTTTGTTTTCCTTAACCCTTCGGATTACACGCGCCACATGCATGCTGAGACGTGCCATTTTCTGTCTCTGGAAACCGCTGTGTGCTTGCATCTGGCTATTTTGGCTAAGAAAAGATGGACAGTACACCTTCCAATCCACACAGTCAGACATGAGGAATCCTTCGTTAACCATTATGGCCATGTCTTCTGTAAGAAGGTCAGCCAAACCTGATCTCCTAAAGAGTTTTTTGTCACTTATTGACCCCTGATAGAGTGAAGAAACAAAGGTAACTGCGCCATGGGGCGCCATCCCAATCAGACCTTTCATTGTGCAGTGAGACTTGGAGAACATCTCACTTTGGAGGACAGTGGTGGACGGGGTTTGGCATTTGAGCTCAGTGCAATCAACTATCACCTGAGTATCGGGAAAGTCTTTGAAGTCATCAGGGAGGTGAGCTTTAATGTCCTCGGCATCAATCCAGATACACACAGACCCCAAGAGAGTGTACAAGTAGTTGGTCCATGAAGAGATAATGCAGCTTACAGTGGAAGGGTGAATGCTAAACCGGTTTGCCAAGTCTCTCTCCTCAAGACCAGCAGCCAGGTACATTTGGAATAGGAACAGCTCATCAATGGGTTGCAATGACTGCCTCTGAAAAAGAAAAAAGTCATACAACATGCTTATAAAACTAACTACACTGATCAGACATAACATAATGACCACTGACAGGTGGTGTGAATAACACTGATTTTCTATTCATCATGGCACCCGTTAATAGGTGGGATGTATTAGGGAGCAAATGAACATTTTGTCCTCAGAGTTGATAAGTTAGAAACAGGAAAAATGGGCAAGTGTAAGGATTTGAGGGAGTTTGACCAGCACTCTAGTGTTGCGTTCCTGGTATGCAGTGGTCAGCATCTATCAAAAGTGGTCCAAGGAAGCACCGACAGGGTCATGAGCGAACAGATGAGCCACTGTAGCTGAAATTGCCAAAAAAAGGTAATGCTGGTTCTGATAGAAAGGTTTCAGAATACACAGTACAGTTTGTTGTGCTTAGGGTTAAATAGTTGGAGACCAGTCAGGGTGCCCATGCTGACCCCTGTCCACCACCGAAAGGAGCAACAATGGGCAGGTGAGCATCAGATCTCGACCACGGAGCAATGGAAGAAGGTGGCCTGATCTGATGAATCATGTTTTCCTATATATCACAAGGACAGCCAGGTGAAAGTGTGCCACTTACCTAGGGAGCTCCTAGCACCAGATCCAACCTGCCTAAGCATTGTTGTAGACCATATACACCCTTTCATGGAAATTGTATTCCCTAGGGGCTGTGGCCTCTTTCAGCTTTGCAACAAAGCAAAAAAGGTTCAGTAATGGTTTGAGGAACAAGTTTGAGGTGTTGACATGGAGCACAAATTCCCCAGATTTCAATCCAATCGAGCATCTGTGGGATGAGCTGAAGGAACAAGTCCAATCCACGGAGGCCCCACCTCGCCACTTACAGGACTTGTGCTAGATACTACAGCACACCTTCAGGGGTCTAGTGGAGACCATGCCTCGACAGGTTAAGGCTGTTTTGCTTGCAAAAGGGGGAGCAACACAATAATCAGGCAGGTGGTCATAAAGTTATGCATGACTGATGTTAATGTAAGCAGCACCGTCTGCATATGATATTTCTGTATAATTCAAAATTACAATAAAAAGGTTTGCCATGTATTTCCTGTTTGTTTTTTCTCAGAATCTTTAATGCCCAAATACAAACCATGTGTGATGCATTTACTGCTTGATTCCTTCTTTCAGTAGCTTTGGACCTTGACTTGCGAATCACTTTGTGGACAGAGGGCTCAATCAGCCCCCAAAACATCATGAAATGACGGTAACTTGCAAACCTATTGTAAGAGAACACAGAGTAATATTACAGGTCATTTACAATATTGCTCACAATGAAATTAAACTGGAATTTTTGTGTAACATGTCTAGCTAAGTGTCTTAGGTTTACCCTGTGTAGAACTGAATGTCATCATCGGCTCCGGTGAATCTTTGTAATCCAAAAGCAGACTGCATTTTGAGCTCCTGGATCTCTTTCCTTAACGCTCCCATTTCTTCTTTTAACTTCATGTTTTCGTCTACTGTCACATCAAGGCAAGTAGGTTCTGGGGCACAACAATAGTCATGATCCAAAGTAGGACTGCACTCCATAGGCTGCTTACCTGCTGCCGGGTTACCTGCCTCAGGTGTACTTACTCGGTCACATACGCTAGGTGTTGGTGGTTGAATGGAGTAATTGTTCCACGGAAACAGCACAGGGACAGTTCCTTTATTTAACTTCCTTCTCCCTTCAGATTTTTTCGGCTGAATGATCTGATCTGGCATGAAGTGCAAACTGCAGACTTTGCTGTGTGATGTGACCGTTAAGTTGTCCCGACGAATACTTGCTAGCCACAGTCCTCTTAATTTAGCATCGCTTGGAAAGCTGTGAAAACTCAAAACTCCGTTACATTTTGACGACGCTGTGCACTTAGGCACACAACAGTGTTCGCGATATTCTTTTTCTTGCTTCTGAAACACAAATTTATCTCTCCTAGCGGTCATGGTTCCTCAAACAGGAAGTGGGAGACCAGTACTTCGCGCTAGCGGATATGACGTCACGTCCTATGTACAAAGTCTCAGCCAATACAAATGTTTATTTATTTATTTATTTTTAATCAATTAAAAATGTCGAAATGAAAGTTCAGTGAAAATTCAACTGTTGCTGGATTTAAAACGGAACGAAGTAAGACTACGAAGGAGTATTTACTAAGTATTTACTGCTTCGTAGTTCTTGAAGTAATACTGTTGCTCAAAATATTATTTCATCTTTATTCTAAAATTAGTATTTCGACTTTATTCTGAAAATTAGGAATACTCTGTTTTTTCCCTAATATGGCCCTACTACCTGTCGTAATAATGAAATTAATTTTAAATTTAATTAACAATAATAATAATAAAAATAAAAACGTCATTACTAGGACCAGATTTCTTTCACGCGGGGTCGCTTGTTTGTTTCCCTACTGCGCTTGTCCGTGCGTGTGACGTCACACGTAAACACAAGACATGGCCTGTAGGTCTTCCTCACCCTGTGAGCTGAACAGCTATGCTTCAAATGAAAAATCGCATGAGATACAGCTCGCTGGGCATCACCGCAGCGCGCCTGTTTTCTCCAGGCCCCGCCGAGAAACCGGTGGTGTTTTTGGACATCGATGCTGACAGCGATCCTCTGGGGAGAATAATCATTGAGGTAGCTTGCTATTATCATAGTCGCCTCCAAAGACCTTGATCTGACCTGTAGCGTACATATCTGTCAGTAGTCAAATCTGTCAGATAAGTGTTGTGCGTGAATTTGAATGTGATTTGCATCATCTTGCAGCTGAATGCAGATGTGGTGCCAAAGACTGCAGGTAGGTGAAGCCATGTTCTTTCCACGATGGCCTCATCCTCATTCAGTTTAAAAATCCATCCGATTCCACAGAAAACTTCAGGGCTCTGTGCACAGGGGAGCATGGCTTTGGATACAAGGGATCTGTGTTTCACAGGGTCATCCCCGAGTTCATGTGTCAGGTACAGTTTACAGTGAAGGTGCAGAGTGTCATTTGGCATGTTCCCTGCTGTTGCTGTTGTGTGTTTCTCTTGCAGGGAGGAGATTTCACCAACCACAACGGTACAGGAGGGAAATCTATTTATGGGAAAACGTTTAAAGATGAAAACTTCAAGTTAAAGCACACTGGTCCAGGTACAGCTCCACAGCTTTGAGGGGTTACACTAAAACAATGAAAACCCATTTCACATATGTCAAAACATGCAACATCAGTCAGTCACTTAAACTCTGGGATCACTGAATACAAACTCTTTCACCACTTAGACGCCAAGTAGTTTTATACTGTTATCAAACCCCGTACTGACTTTGTAAGGAGTACTGCAAAAATGTGGAGTAAGAAGTGCTCAGACACAAAAATTAAATGTGAAGGATTTATTTGAAACTGTACAAAAGCAAAATGATACTCATGAAAATATACATATCAGATAATAGAGAAAGAAAAATATGTACGATATGAGAACAAAGCACCAACTGCTGTATAGTCAAGTCATGTTAGCCACTTTATTAGGTACGCCTGTTCAACTGCTCATCAAGGAAACGACTAACCAGCCAATCATACGTCAGCAACTCAAAGCATTTAGGCACATAGCCTGCTGAAGTTCAAACCAAGCATCAGAATGGGGAAGAAAGATGATTGAATGTGGCATGGCTGTTCGTGCCAGACGGGCTGGTCTGAATATTTCAGAAACTGCTGATCTGCTGGGATTTTCCCTCATAAATATCTCTAGAGTTTACAGAAAATGGCAAGAAGGAAAAAATATCCAGTGAGCAGCATTTGTCTGGATAAAAATGCCTTGTTGATAGCCAGACTGATTTGAGCTGATAGGAAGGCAACAATAATTTAGTCAACCACTTATTACAAAAAAGGTATGCAGAAGAGTAAGGCCTTGATGCAGAAGACCAGCTAAGGAGTGGAAACTGAGGGTCTTGCACATCTTGCACAACTCTGAAGACAAAAGCAGGTCCAACCCAATACTAGCAAGGCCTTCCTAATAAAGCAGTCAGTGATTACTCTTGTTACACAAGAGGATGTATTTCTGTTTGTTGCAACTAAACCTCTTCTGAGAAAGTGTTTATATTTCCTTTCAGCTGGAGGGCAGTGTGTCACTGGCCACGCGCTTTCATACATATTTGAAATAATATGACTAAAAACACTAATGCACTGCTGGACAGTATTCAGGAAAGTGAAAGATGTAGTTCTGACAAAGGTATAAACTGTTTTGATGAGATTCAGATGAAAAGGGCATCAACACAGTGACAAAAATATCTTTAGCAGTGAATTATGGATAGTAATTACAGCTGTGTGCAAAGAAACGATGAGAAAAGGCTAATATTGGTGGGGAAAGGTGTTACTGATTGGAGAACTTCATTAGGAGAAGTGAAAATTGCACAAAGGGACTGAGAAAAACTGAACTTCCAGGTGTTATTTGCCAGCTGTCCTTCTGCATTCAATCCCACTTCTTCTCCACTAGATGGCAGTGCAGAATCTCATGCAGCATTCAAACTGCTGGCCATATACATTTTGCAATCCTCATGTGAATGACCTAGTTTTTAGTGAGTCAACATGCACTAATCAAAATAACTGTTTGTTGAATAAACATCATCCATGTGCACATTATTTAGTGCTTCATTTTGGGTAATCGCACCGTGCGTCAGATCGCAGTGAGAAAAGGGCAGGGGTTTTTTCCTTCTTTTTTTTTTCTTTTTTTTTTTTACAACCACTTGCATGACATTGCTGTAATGAGGCCTAAATATCCTTGGATCAGGAGTAAAAGGACATTGAGATCTTGTTTACAGCATCTTGTTCAATTGATTGCTTTTTTTAATTCTCTTCTTTGGTTTTCCACAGGAACGCTTTCAATGGCAAATTCGGGCCCGAACACCAACGGCTCGCAGTTCTTCATCTGCACAACTAAAACCGAGTGGTAAACACCCTGTAGAACTTTTTAATCAGTCATTTCAGACTCCAGTTCGTGCCTCATCAATCACAAGCTGCTGGAGCCACTTTTTCGTTTTCTTGTCTTTCTTTTTGGGCAGGCTTGATGGTAAACATGTGGTGTTCGGGCAGGTGAAGGATGGGATGGATGTGGTCTCCAAGATGGAATCCTTTGGTTTACATGATGGCGGTGTGATCAAGAAAATTGTCATCACAGACTGCGGGGAGATCAAATGATGCCCGAGCGCACTCACAGACTTCCGCTGGATGAGTCAGTGTGCAACAATCTAGTATTTACTCTCTCCTGGCTCGTGTGTTCGTGATACTCTGAAGGCGGGGCTGTTGCAGGTGATCAGCTTTTACTAAAATCTGCGCCTTTTAACTCCTGGCTTTGATGTTGAGGAAAGCCAGAGGTTTCCAACGCTCAGACAGACCTCTTTATTCTCTAAAATCTTTACTCGACTGATCTAAATTGTATGCGAGCATGTAAAATAATTGTGTGGTGAGTCATTCTCCAATAACTGCCAAATAAATGACCGATTTTTTTTCAACTTTACCAGCTCTGGTCTTACTGCAAGACATTTGCTCCGATGTGCCACAAACCCTGCTGCTTTTAAAGCTTCCCGGAAACGATCCGGCCTGCTTTTTTTAGACACGGGCTCCAGTGCGACTGACTTCCTGTCCATCAAGAGCAGGATGTGACATCATGTGACATTCCACCTACACTGCAACTGAAGCATCACATGTATGCACGATGGGCATGTGAGCTAGAGCCTCATAGGGTGAAGTCGTTTCAGGACCTGTAAATGCTTCTTTATTGAGACTTAGGGCGTCTTGAAGAGGGAGAGAGACGTGTCTGAAAGCCAGAGACTGGGTGGTGCTGCTTATCGAGCTAATACTTTATAAAAGTAAATAATGAAGAAGAAAAAGGCAGCTCTTGCCCCTAAATGAAACCATATGTGCGCTGACCTTCCTCCGTTTGTTTGAATTCTCAGATTACGTTGTTACCATAGAGATTTTTCGGCTCTCGCTCTATTTGAGCTGGAGATGTTGTAACAAACTTGATATAATTTGGGTCCCCACCCTCGGGTTTAGTTTTAGTTATTTGGAATGCATGTCCAATACTGTGCATGGAAACTTGGCCCCGGAGACGACTGTGCTGTTTTTTGGGGGTTTTTTAACCACACATTTAAAACAATGACATCTTTACAGCTGGTACATGCTGCTCCTCTAAGTGTCTGCGTTATCACACAGAGTCAGTGGGCATCTTTTTGGGGGGGTTTTCCTGTACACAAGTGTTGGGAAATGGGGGAGGGGGTATGTGTCCTGGCCAGTTTACATGTCTGTTATCTTTCAGCACTTTCATGGCAAGTGAAAAAAAATGTTTTCCAAGTCTCTCGCTCTTCTGCGTTACACAACCACCATGAATAATCCATTAAAAACCCCTTTATCGTAATCTATACGCTCAGTGTTGTGTAAGCCTCGCACTCAAGGACACGGCACAGAGTGATGGCAAAAACACAGCCTCGACAATAACAAGAGAAGCACTCACAAAAACAAAGTGTTGCTTTTGCCTGAAATCAGACACCAGAACGAACACCTCCCAGTTAACATTAATTCGGCACAGGACCCAAAACAAATGAAAACTGCGCAACCCGGGCGGCTTTAATTCAATGTGACTTTTATTCATCAAACTCTGAACAGCACTAAAATGTTTTCCCAACTAACAAATAAGGCACATTTTGGAATGCCGTTTTCATGGACATGAAAAACAGACTTGTGGTCAACTCTCGAGGCCATGACTGTCCTTGCTTCTCATAATCATTGTCTTTCCCGACCACACGCCTGCGTTCTGTCCAAATCAAATATTACATTATTGCAATACTGCATGACAAACATCTCAAGTGATACAGACAGTAAAGAATACAAACGAGACTCTCCAACTCGACCACTTAAGTGTTAACACGTTACATTCAGTAAATATGTATTATCTGCAGAGGCTACATTTGCGGTAAATGAGGACTAATAACAATCAGACGTTGCTGATAATGTTAAACACAATATTTACTTTAGCAAACTACTGTAAGGTATTTAAATAGGTATACATTGCACAAAAAAGGGGATATTTCATTCAAAACCAAAACACATGCACATGCAAACTCTAAAATAGTTCTTTGTCACACACGCTTCCTTGACAGAAGTATACACTCGCTACACTACTAATATAACATTTTATAATAGTTTCTTGTCATTGCTGCTTTAACCAAACTACATCTCACAGTTTAATGCATTTATACAGTGGTGAGTATCCGTCACTAATTAAGAAAAACAGACTTTTCTGCATGTTAACACATTATATTTTCATAATATCGTTTACAAAATGAATACACGTGGCTGTATGGATGCATATGGCAGCTCATAATTAGTCACATAGCAACTGAATAATGGGTTATTCAACACTGATAACATCAATAAATCAAATACACACACACACACACACACACACAGAGGAAAAAAAATACAATGGCTTATAATTGAGAAAGGTTATTAATTATGTACCAGCTTTTTTTTCTTTTTAATAATATTCTATGTAGACATCAATATTTCCTTCTTAGTGTAACTTTGTTGCATATTCTATACAAAAAGTGTTGTAAAAAGTCTTTCCATAAATATTTCTGCAGGATAACCCTTCAGATTATTGTAAAACACAAAGAAGGAGAGAAAAAAAAAACTCCCAGCTTTGATTATTTCTCAGCAATAGGCCCTTCTTCACGCCAGAAAGAGAAAAAGCTTTGATATTGCTTCAACACTTCAAAAGAGCTACTATCATTGAAAACGATGGCCATCAAATATATACATAAAACAGTCGATCTTTGTCAGGGAAATAACTCTGGATTTTTTGCAGATTGCTTTAAAATTTTCAACATCTATTAAGAGTTCCAAAATACACATCTCATTCATAGAAAATAACAATTTTGAACTGAAAAGGTACTAGAAAAGTCAAGTATATGTAATTCAAGACACTACGTCTGAAAGCAGAGATTTCGCTTTCTTTTTTCTTTTAAAATGTATCAGCTGCTTCCATTGGCTCTTGAGTTGCCATTTTAAATGACCTCCTCATAACATGTCTCTGGGCGGAATCGAACTCTCTGACAGGATTTATCAACATTAACGTGATTCACAATAACTAATAATGTTATTTGTTTATGAGGTTAGTTCATAAGGCATCATTGGTATGTATTCCTTTCACTACAGCCACATGGTCTGACGTTAAAAATAAGGTTATGAGAGACCTGTTAGCCTAGTGTCATTACACAGAACAACCCCC
>VVHJ01052651.1:26682-36897 GCA_015107715.1 Tylochromis polylepis
AAAAAAAAATAAAAAAAAAAAAAAAAAAAAAAAATTAATTCAATTAAAAAAAAAAAAAAAAAAAAAAAAAAAAATTTCATGAAAGTCTGACCCAACAGGCAGAAGTAAGCCTCATGCAAAGCATGAAACTGCTGGCAGCTTTCCAGGAAGTTAAGAAATGCTGTGCCTTTTACTTGAAATCAGACCTGTCCGGTCCACTCCTGATTCCCTGCATGACTGCAGATTGTTTTCATCATAGCTTTAACATTGCTTGCAGATTCTGGAATAGATGGTAGGGGGGTAAGGGGTAAGAAGAATGAGAGGAGGAGGGGGTACAATCAGTATTCCTGGTTTTCTCTTATTTTGTCCTAGCCCATGTATGAGTAATAAGAACTTTAATCAGGAGCATGTGGCTTCTCCAAACAGACGTCAGCACTTTACATCAGCAGCAGCGAGCCAATACTAAGTAATGGCGGCTGTGCTTCAATCGGGGCCCTCAACAGCATGACCTCAACGCCACTGTCAGCTTTGCATCTCCCACTGTGACAGCATGCAGGCTGGAAAATTTGACTTCTGCTGGCTCGCACCACACCACTCACTATACAGTGACAGCGTTGTCTTGATGCAATCAATGGGTAATCTTGAAGACAATTCCATGGCAACATTTTGTTTGAATGCTCTCCTCCAAATGAGCTAGCTGTTATATAATCCAGCTATAAACAGGCTGCCATTCTTACTCTGAAATTCATTGTAAAGCACAAGAACCAGCTGTGGCAAGACTGACCACTATCACACACAACAAAATACGACTATTCTGAGCTTAAAAACAAACTCATCAGAGTACCAGGTGTATTGCCAAGGAGGTTCTACCTTACCCCCTTGTTATTCAGATTTATTTAGAAATCTGAACATAATCAGTGGTAATTTCCTCGTGCAGCTGTTTTTTAGAAAAAGAAAGTCTCACTAACACTGTAGCCAGATCTCAGCAGGACAGAAACAGCACTCATCCTCCTCATGACCATTCCTCTCTTGCTCCATGCTGCTTCCAGGGCCCGGCTTTGACCTTTGGCTGCACATCGCGCTCTCTGTCTGCAGCTGAGCGATCTCAGATTAGCTCAAACTCTCTTCGCAATCATTATGTAGATGCTTGTATTATGCACATACAATATATAAACCAAATAATAATTACATTCATTGGTTGACAATCATTTCATGTCAATTTCATTTTTGTCTCCACAAAATCAAGATCTGAAGATTGTCTTTGCTCATAGCTAAGCGCCACACATCATCTCAATGGATTCTTCTTTGAATCTAATGGTCACCTGAGGTCCTTTCTGTGCAGAGTATGGTTATTCTCTCTGTGCCTGTGTGTTTTTCCTCCAACAGACCAAGAACATGCTTGTCAGCTTCGTCCTAAACATGGCGGAGGTGTTAGTCCTGTGAAGTACTGACATCCTGTCAAGGGTATACCCAACTTTTTGCTTTATGTCAGCTAGAATAAGCATCAGCTGCCCTGCAAACTTAAGTTGGATACGCAGGTAAGAAAATGGACATTATTTGGATAAAACATGAAATGTGAATAAGCTCATTTATGGATATGGGCAACAATAAAGATAATTATCCCAAAATAACGTTTCCTCAATAGAAATACAAAACATGGTCAATATTAAAGTTGATGGCTGTCATTCCATCCATGTTTGGACAGACAGGAGGAGCAGCATATGTGCTAATGGTTGGGCTACTTCAGCCATACACACCGGTAGGTTAGGTGTGTGTGAGTGTTATAAAAGGCAAAATGACAACAGAAAATGTTAAGGAAAACTTGGAAAAGGAAAACTGAACACAACAGCTCAAAAGACGAGGACACTGCTGAAAAGAAGGGTCTGAGGAATTTGGTGGTGTGGAGATATTTTGGCTATTTGAAATCCGACAAAGAAGCAGCAAAGCATGCACTGTAAATTATGTTGAAAGCATGTCCACACAAAGGCAGGTAATACCATGAATTGTTTTTACCACCTGAGGCAGTGCCATCGTTTAGCACACGCACAATGCCATGCTTTACAGTCTCAGCTACTTTCTTCCATACCAAAAACAACAAGAAATAACGACACACGGTGATATCACACGCATAACAGGATAACATGTCAAAGACATGATGCCAGTAAGCACAGTCTAAAACATCAGAATTAAGTGGCTGATTAAAGTAAATAAGCTTTGTTATCAATCCCCTGCCCATAAACATTTCTCTCTGTGCGCGCAGTGTAGCGACACAGCTGTGTCATACCTGATCCATATATGAGCCTCACTGCCCACTTCACTGAGGCAGTATTACACTTCTTGTGGGGGGTTTTTGCCTTGGAGCATAAGTGAACCACAACCGAGTGAAAATGACAGTTTTGCTTATGTTCGAATTCATTTAGTTGTTTTTTTTTTGTCTATTTGAGGGATTGTTTAAAAAAAAATCGATCTATACAAAATAAATGATAAGATTATAGAGGTAGGCCCCGGCCAAGTGATGGAGTCAAACTCGGGGCCTTCTTGCTGTGAGGCAACAGTGCTAATCATGCTGCCCTGTTACACCATTATTATTATTTATACCAACATAATGTCTTTAAAATACTGTTGTATGATGCAGTACATTTATCACACTCAACTTCTGACTGAAAAAAGTAATATTTCAATAAAAATTTACCTTATAACTTCACTTAGGAGAAAAAAGGAATCTTTAAGCTTGACAGAAATAGTGATTTGATTTATATCATGAATACCGACTGATACAAGAAAAACATTATTATGATATCGCAATTTTTGTTCAATATTAACAAGTACTTGATAAATACAAGTTGTCTGTTTCAAATGTATTACATTTTTTAGGTTAAATAAAATAGCAATTAATTCATATGAATACAAATCAGTCATAAAATGATTAGTTTCAGACCTATGTACAATAATACAGCTGCACTGATCGATCGGTCAGGGACCAGAATCAGCCAGTTTATCAGCATTCTCAGCATGGACCAGTGACTGGCTGGTCAGCCTCACATATGTCCGATTTAGAGCCGGTTCATTTCATGCATGTGTAACACGTGCACAGTGGCAAAGGCAAATAGTCACGTGCACACTCACAGCCATATGCTAACATTTTGTTTGGTAGGTGAAGGTGGGTGTATAGCAACTCATTTTCAGTTCATTATCCGTACCCATTTCCAGTGACAGGGCAGATCCTGTGACTTACTGCAGTTTGGGGAAAATTCTAAAGTTTAATAATTTTTCACAAAAATAATACTTTGCATCGAAGAAAAGTTTGTTTTTGTTTCGTATATGATGAAGCCTATTCTTTACATGATTTCCACTTGCCCACACTGTCAAGCTTAATTCTGTAGTCATCACTCTGGTCCAATCATTTTCCTGCTCGCCTTCTGCAAACCAATCAGCTCTGTCCCTTCAAATCTCAGTGCTCTTGTTTTCTTCTGCCTTTCAGCCTCTCATTAGAAAATTGATTACACACAAATAAATGACCAAAGAAACTTGCGTCTGTACAACATTATGGACCTTAAGTTGATAAAAGAGCAAAAAGTGAGTGAAAAAGCAGCGAATTAACCAATTTCTCATCACATCTGCCTTCCACACAGTCTGGAATTCAGTTTTGTGCAACTGCGAAGTACTTCAGACTTTATTTGGACATTTGAAGTCATAAATCTGAGTATTACTCACATTGTGGTCAGCTGCTGTCAGCCCATTGTAACTCGCTGCCTCTCATGGTGGTCAGTCTTAGACGAAGAACGAGTTTCATTAATGAATTAAACGCTGGGTTTCTTCCATACATACTAGGCCTATCCTTCTATTTACATCGGTTTTCACCGATGTAAACACTAATGACTGAGCAAAAATGTTTTAGTTAAGCTTCATTTCCAGGAAATCTGGAATCTAATCTTTAAAAACAACATTTACAAACTGTCCACAACAGACACAATACAATGACTAATTTAATGGAATTGCGTCATCACGCCATGCTACGCTCTGGAGATGAGCCTGCACAGGAAGATGTGTTTTGTTTTCCGTTGCACTCTACAGTTGAAACCATTCAAGCTTGTGACAAGCTAAAAGCTAAATGGACATATCTGACTGATTGAGAGCATTTTAGGTGTCCGTCAAGTGGAAACAAGGGTTTGAAACGGCGAATCGGCTGATGGGTATCCATGCTAGGAGGCTGCAAGCGGTGTTTGTCATATTACTCTGACAGTGCTTAGTGTTTGTTTAAGTCCCCAAGGCTAAAGCCCTGTGTGTCGAGATAAGGTTCAGTGTGTGTGTGGAGGACAGTGGCCTTAGAGAAAGCAGCGATGCTCCATAACCACAGCTGGTTTACCATATCCTCCTTTTGTCCAGATCAGAGCATGTATATATACACACACGCATATACATTATGGGTCATTGAACTGTTAAACCAAGCATGCACGCATGATACACACTTTCTCTGACACAAAACATGGCCACACACAGGCACAAGCAAGCCCTAATTTAATGCTTTTTCCGCCTCTTGTTCCCTTTAACACCCCGACATGAATGCACGCGCACAGACACACACACACACACACTCTCGACAAATTCCACATACACAGGTTTTCATACACTCTTGAGACGTAACTGGAAAGTCTCGGTTTCCTGCATTACTCCCACTCAAGTGTTTCGCTCTACCACAAGAGCACAGATCATTCTTTGGCTAATATCACAGAATTAATGAGCACACAAAGTGCATTAAATGGAATAAACAGAGCTGTGCAAGAGACAGTAAAACAAAGAGGGAGACAAAAAATGGCACGCAAGAGACCGAGATCAGCACTGGAGCTAACGTCACAGTTGAATTTGAAGCGGCCTCTGTCTCCTCAAAACCTGCTGGTCAAAAAAACTTGATGGAAAAGAAGGAAAGTGGACAAATAACCACAAGCCCCATGATTTTTTGGAGAGACCCTCCAATCAGCCCCTCTAAGGAGGGTGGAAAAACGGAAGAAGAAACTGAGAGAAACAGAGGAGGAGGAGGAGAAGGAGAAGGAGGAGGAAATCTAAATCCAAAGCAGATGGTCTCTGCAAGGGCAACATGAGAAACACTGAGGGCTGTCGTAAAATTGCTGCTCTGCTTTCAATTAGGCCATACATTGCAGTGACTGAGAGACAGCGAGAGACAGAAAGAGATGGGGGGGATAAAACAGCGTTAACTAACCACTGTAGTGCTGGCCAAAACTATGGTAGACTCGACTTGTTATCGTGTGGAGAAATGCAAAGAGAATTCTCAGAGGGGCGGATTTTATGATTTTTAAAGACACATACATTCATTTTGTTAAACGCATATCCAATTTGGGGGTGTGGGGGGTTGGTGGTGGGGAGTAAAGTCTATACTAGAAGACACAGGTCCATCACAGGGCTAACGCAGTGAGAAAAACAACCACATCCATGCTTAGGCCAATTTATAGTGTCTAATTAACCTAACATGCATGTATTTGGAATATGGGAGGACACCTGGCCTTTCCACACTGAAAGGCCAGGTGGCTCAAACCCTGTTGCTGTGCGTTGACAGTGCTAACTGCTGCACCACTGTGCTGCCACTTACACACGCGTTAGTTGTACAGAGAGAACAATATTATGGATCTGAAGCACAATTACAGACAGATTCCTGAATTTTAAGAGGTGTGTTTAAGTAAGAAATCACAGTCTAGACTACATTTAATGAGATGTCTTAAAATTTCAGGGTAAATCAGGTAATACTGTGAAATGGAGAGAGGTATGCAGCCCAGGCATCTGACTCTGAAATTGCAGTTTGAATACCATTTAGCCACAAAACCATCCTGAAATTCTGATCCATTGTAAATCTCTAAAAGATGTCTTGTATTACTGACCGCTGGAAAAATGTGGTCCTGACCACTGTCTGAAGCCTAAAGTTGACCTTGCATTCGTGTTGATCTTACATTCCTTACTAAGAGCAATGGGGAGTGGACAGACACCAGACTGTGCACTAAACCATTAATCCTCGTTCAGGTTACCTTTGGTTTAATATTAGACGTCCGTTCCAAACCAAACATAAAAAGGAATCATGCTAAAGACGTCTCCTTTCAAGGTTGTGGTGATTTCGTACTTTCTCAACATATTAGAGGAGACATTAACTTTGAGTTGGATTTCCTATATTATCAGTCCGCAGACAACGGCTCAACTAGACAGTAAGAGGCTATAGCAGCGAGCAACGAGAGACCACAAAATATCAATAAAATTCAGCAGTTTGAATGGCAGGTGAAATATCCATTAAAGCAAAGCAAAAAGGGGACTGAGTTAAACTAGTTTCAACTGTTGTACGACATAAGGCAGGGTGGGAAGTATGAAAGAAGGTTACCAAAACTGCCATATCCTGAAATAACAACTAGTGACCAACTGTTAAAAAGTGATAGGTGACAACGAGCAAATTCTTGTATACCTGAACAAGGTCTAAAGTTTTTGCTTCACTTCAGTGACGTAAAAAGTAGAGTCTGACGGATTCTACTGTGACCGATACAATATTTGGTGCATTAAAAATCTGATATATGGGCCGATATTTTTTTTTTTTCAGACACACAAAACAGAAACTGATATCCCAAATATTTGTTATGAGTAGCAATCGATGAGTCCTTACTATGACAATGCAATCCAATTTAAAAGTAATCTTGTTTTATATCCAGAACAAGTCGTTTATTCTCAGAACTGGTTGTTGTGTTTTGCATCTTTTCCACTAGTAGCTTCTCGGGTCGATTCGGGTCAACTTGACTCTACTCACTTTTGGTTGTTTTCCGTTATATTTGAGCACCACCTCAGTGTGCTTGGGGTCGTTATGGCAACCTGGCCTAAGATTAAGTGATGTTATTTGTATGCGACACAAACAACAAAACAATGGAGACTCGGCTAGTTTGGAACCCCAATCGAGTATCTACTAAAAAAGTACCTGGTGCCAGGTACTACCGCCTAATGGAAAACCCTAAAAACTGAGTCTAGTCGAGCCAAACCGAGTAGGTGGTAGTGGAAAAGGGCTGTCCAAACATGTGTTGCCAAGAAGGAAGTTGCAGAGTGCCTCCTGGTGGACAAACTGTGCAACATCAATATTCATAACATGGTTAAAGGGTGTTTCTTTCTACCTCTTCTTTCCTTTTTTAAATTTATATTTATCAGCCATTATAAATCTCAATACTAATATATTGTTAAATAGCTAATATCGGCTGATATATTAGCCTCACTGATATATCAATCAGGCTCTAGTAAAGGAGATTTGGTTGAGAAAACAAATTTGGAAAAATGCATGGTAGCAACTGTGTAAGAACTCTATTCTGACTTTAGAACTGCTCAAATGCACTTCATTGTCAATAATAAAGTCACTATAAACAACTGTATTGATCCAGCAATACTGTGCAAATGTCATAAGTGACCCCTTATTTCTTTATATTTCGCTTCCTTCTCCGTCTATATCGTATGGATATACTGTATTTACAATTATGTCTGCACATGTTTCAATAAACTGCTGCACCTGTTTTTAACTTTCCAAGCAAAATATAAAGAAATGAGTCTAAAACTTTTGCACAGTAATGTAATTTCACAGCTGGTGCATCTCAAGTTATCAGCTATTGTTTTTAAATAGGTAATGATTATCTAACATAACTCTTAAACATAGAAACAAACTGTGATGCCTCAAAGGCATTTATGTCGTGTGTCTTTTATGTTTGCTTTAAAATAATTAATTCATATGTATTTAAGTTAAGTTATAGAAAACAGTAAAAAGTTTAAAAAATGTTAAATAAGAAGATTTTATTTTGAAGGTCAACTTGCTAATGACCTCAATTCCTGTTGGATTACCTATATTGGTTGATTTCCTGTTTACTGATTCTTCCTGGTTGCTCTGAGAGGGAGAGTGACATGCGGGTCATGCTCTGAGGCTTATCCACAGTTGTCCACTTGGAAGCATTGTTCAGGCAACGCCGCAAGTGTATATATTTCATGATAAAGATGTTGGAAGAGCATGGATGGCGGTAGTTATTGGAGAACTGTATTTTGCTTGTAGTTCATGGAGGTCGATTTGTATATGTTAAAAAGAGGCATTTGTTTTGATGGTTGCACAGGTTAATACAAAGATGTAAATTCATATTTTGAGTTATTTCATAATGTAGTATTTATGTAAATATGATTATTTTTTCTATTTTATATTTCTTTTCAACTACAGTTTTCACCGCTTCTCAAATGAAGATTCTGAAAGTAGAAGGTCAACTCCACTCGGACTCTTGTATTCACTGACAAAGGTTTAGCTTGGTGTTTAATCAGAGCTGCTACACTCTGCAACAGAACACTACACAAACAAACAAAGCCAAGCCTCTCCCTTACAAGGGAGTTCATTGTGTGTGAGAATCTTTGGTATGATTTGATGATACCATTAACACACCACAAAGTTAAAATGATCCCTAAGATGCAGACAGGTCAGTGATTCATAACATAAGCTTCCCATTCACATTTAAAAGGAAGAGCCTAAGGTTGTTTGTAAAATTACACCAGAAGAGGAAGAAAAGAAAAACCATTTGTCGGGTTCCTTGGGTGAAAATAATTCTGACAAAACAATTTTTTTTGTGCCATTTGGTTTGGGCTGACCACATCAAAGCAAGTCATATGTGAAACATGGAAACTATTCAGTTGAAGTTTCATACTTTCACACGCTGCATTTTCTTAAGTGGTATTTCTATCCACATGTACCTAGAAAAACAAAGAAGGAAATCAGAGAGGCACTCTTTGACGGGTCTCACTTCCCCATGTCTTAGTTAAACCATTTCATCTACTTCAACCATCACTACCCGCACTGTCTAACATCACAGCAACTAAAGAATAAAGATCTGAGGATGCAGTCGTCACCATGTCAGTCAGAACTCGGAGCCAAGTGAGGGCGTGCAGATGGCCACTGCTCCAAGACTCTCACAAGAATGACACTGTCCCCACCTCAGCTGTGTCCCACTGCACACAGAACAAGCATTTTTTATTGGCTGTTTCCGCTGCTGGACGAAACACCCGCAACTTCATGCCAGAACCTCAGTCAGGTGCATTATGGGAACTATTTATCAATCCCACCATGCACTACAAGCTCTAAATACAGCCACTGTTTTCTGTGCATCTCTCCCTCTCTCTCTCTCGCCCCCTGCAATCTTTCTCACCTCTCTCTTGCTCCTTTGCTGGTGCAGCTGTCTCTTTATAATGCCTGTAAGGAAAAGTGGCTCAAAGTGACAGGAGGAACAGGTGTTTAAGTGATAAATTTGCCCTCCCTCAGGCACAATGCACCTCTGTTTATGAAACCCCCCCCCCAAATAAGGCAACATAGAATACAGACAATATACTCAGGCTGCCCCAGAAAAACAAGTAGAGGAAGATTATAGGGTGCAAAATCTCTCTTCGCAATAGGCATCAGAAGAAACGCCTGGCTGGAGCCTGTTTAAAGAAACATGCAGTCAAATTACTGAGTGAAACAAATATGTTAATTACAGTCAGATGCAATTAATCCAAGTCTACATATTGTGACTAATAATTACACTTAATGACCTAAGACGTCATTGTACTCTTGTGTGTGTCCCCTGCCCCAGTTCAGTGAAGACAACAGCACGTACATTTACGACTGCCACATGCAAAGAAATAATTTATTATCATTTTTTAAAAGAAAAACTCTGCCATCCATTGGAAACAACTGCAAAATTATTACAAAACAAAGCTGTGTTTTTTCAAGTATCAAAGTTAAAGCTGCCTTAATCCCAGCTTGTTGGCACAGACCCTAAACTGCTGGGCTGCTCCCCAGCGTTCCGTAGCACTCCGATCACTACCTAGCATCTGGAAACCATCAGTGTAAACAAAGGAGCAGCGGAGGAGCTCAAGCCCCACTCTGCCTTCTCCGCATCCCACAGGACATCGTTCAGAGAACAGCAGAGAAGACCAGACCCGTGTGCGTGAGCATGCGCGAGTGTGTCCGTGCACATACGTCTGTGTGAGTCTCTGCTCTTGTGTCCTCGTCTCAGGATCTCTATTTAGTTTGGCTGGAGTTCAGAAAGAGATAGATTTACAGATACAGCGGATGGGGTTCAGTCCACAATGTTTGCTTTGAATCTTTCAGGGTTTTTGTTTGGTTCGGTCATTAAGCGTAGCATTTCTGATAAGACTTCTAATTGCTTTAATGTGGTTTCAGTTAGCGTGCTAGTCTTAGTG